>JAZGTJ010004586.1:4332-30340 GCA_036877575.1 Botia almorhae
ATAAATGGCAAAGCGCGCTGGGTCGTTGTATTAAAACGACTGTAGCGCATACAGTTAAACAGAGATAACAAACAACCTAGAAGTTGGTTTAGGGACTATTTAAATAGACGGAAAGCTCAGTATGTACTCAACTAAAAGCGAGGGACCGCGCAGAGGAAGATCTTTTGACTCAATGAACATTGGTCTGACACTGGAAGAGAAGCAGCTTAACAATGAAGTAAGCAATTTTGTCAAATTATAAAATACGTTAAAAATACGTCATATTATGTAACTCATTTGCTTGACTAAGTCATCGATAATGCACGCTAATAAATGCAAAATATTTACAATTTTAAAATGTTACGTAAAAAAATTAAATAACCAAACACATTTACCGATATATTCATTTAGTCCGTATTCATTTGCAAAATATTATTACTGAATCGCCTTCTGATTTGCTCAAATGGCAGTTTAAGTAAAATATAGATAAATTATTTTTACTGTGCTAATTGGATATACCTGACTCAACAGGTGAATGTAGAAAATGTATTAAGTTGCCTTAACATGCAAATAGTTAGGGTCTTTTGAATTGTCTGGGAGCCATAGGTCTCTGAGAAATGATGAGTTGAGAGGAAATGTGACATGACAGGTAACGCGGCGCACTTTATATCTCTATCCAAGTGCATCAAATCAAAGATACTTAACAGAGATGTGCGTAAAAGAGTGATTAATTGCGGCCTAATCCAGTGTTAGGTTGAAACAACATGGGGCTAATAATAGGCTTTCTTGCTGCCCAAATGGGATTGTTTTAAGACGACAGACACTGGAATGTCTTTGTTAAACCGAGGCGGTGTATCGCGGTATTGTGTATTATTATTCATGCTTTCGGAAATACAGCTGATGGAACGCGGACGATTTATCTCCAATATGCTTGATAAAAGAAACATGCTCAGTAGATGGATTTATAAAACTGCTTTCTCGTATTTTACGCTAAGATGGTGTTAAAACTTTCAAACAAACTTTTTTCCATTATACAGTTATTGTGTCTATTTTATTTTACTGAATCTTTCATTTGAAAGTCTGCAACCTTGCTAAGCGTCTCTCGTTTCTGTTGACGCTTATGTTAAGCAGGTCAAGATGACTGACGCTGTCCGTGGTGCTGAACTGACGCAGACAGAAAGATTAGTCTGTGCGCACCAACCATACTGCGCAGGCGAGTCATTTGACCCTGTTTGCAGCTGGTCTCCGTTTGCTTTAGATGCGTATGTTTTGGGTTTAACTTCGACAGCTGATTAAAACTTTGTAGCTGATTAAATTGTATCTCAACTTTAATTTAAAAACTATTTTGCGCCAGCAATGTTAAAAACGTAAAACGAACGGATATAACCAATGCGCAAAATCCGCTTATAAAGAAGAAGAATCTTTGAATGCAAAGAAACGTGCATAAATGTGTTCTTAAATGATTGAGTGTTGTTTACGGCGCTCTTTGTTTAATGCACATGATTGTCACACCATGAGCACATGAATGGCTGATATATTTTTAAATAGACATCATTGTTGTTTTATTTGAATCCAACATAAAAGTCTTAATGTTCAGTCGTATAAGAAAACCCTTATTTCACGTTCTAGTTGTCGATTGTCTTGCATCGTGCACAAATACATCAAAATAGTAGTTATTCGTTTTGTACTGTAAAATTATGACTTTACATGTGTTCTGGACGTCCTTTGCGACCGACAAATTACACTGATCTTGACCATTGTTTTGTGGGTGTGTTTTACAGATGAACAAATCTGCTTTTTCAAAGATCGAGGAAAATAAAGACAACAAAACCGAGTCTACAGAGAGGGGCGGGGCAGCTGTTGTGTTTTCTCTGAAAAATGAAGTCGGTGGACTTGTGAAGGCACTTAAACTTTTCCAGGTATGAAGCAGAACAGTTTACGTTTGCTGTTTAAACTCGCATACATAAACTGACATATGTTTGTTATGACGACTGTGTACGATGTAGCCCATAATAAACAACAGTTTACAAATCAACAGGAAAACCACGTCAACCTCGTGCACATCGAGTCTAGAAAGTCAAAAAGGCGCAACTCGGAGTTCGAGATCTTCGTGGACTGCGACAGCAACCGCGAGGAGCTGCACGAGATCATTCAGCTGCTCAGGAAACAGGTCAACGTGCTTGAAATGCACGCGCCGGATAATCGTCTGCCAGAAGAAAGCGGTACCTTAATTAATTGCGATATTGCCTCATTTGCTGGTCATGTGTGACGAAACACTAAATATTTTTTAATATTTAATCTGTAATCGTTTTGCAGATATGGAGAACGTGCCGTGGTTCCCAAAGAAGATCTCAGATCTGGATAAGTGTGCGAACCGCGTGCTGATGTACGGCTCGGACCTGGATGCAGATCATCCCGTAAGCAACGTTTTACACTGCCTTGACCTACGTCATAGTTAGCCACCCGTGTGACTTCATCAGCGCTCACTGTCCCTGTTCTCTCTCAACAGGGCTTTAAAGATAACGTCTATCGCAAACGGAGAAAGTATTTTGCAGACTTGGCCATGAGCTACAAACAGTTGAGTGTTTTACTGATCTCTTTAAATTACATCCTTTCTAAATATTCACTATAGTCGCTAAAATGTTATTGACCTTGTGTTCCTGGAACAACGCTTTTATCAACCAGTTAAACTGGAGGATTAGGTTTAGGGCCGATGTTAGGTTTAGGTTTAGGACTGGGCTTGTATTTCATATGAACTTATTTCATAATAAGATTGAATTATGGGAAGACTTTAGGTTAACTGGAATGTTGTTCCTGGACCAACAAAAGGTGTTGATCCAAGAACATGTCTTACTCTCTACTAACTAGTTGGCACCTCCACCTAGACATACATTGCAATTGAATGTTATCTTTATTACAGTGTAATATACAGTATAATTAAAGTTGGGCCTTTTTTCACAGTGGAGATCCAATTCCCCGCATTGAATTCACAGAAGAGGAGATCAAAACATGGGGGGTGGTGTTTAGAGAGCTGAATAAACTCTACCCCACGCATGCCTGTCGGGAATATCTCAAGAACCTTCCCTTGCTCACCAAATACTGCGACTTTCGCGAAGACAACATCCCACAGCTGGAGGATGTGTCGCGGTTTCTCAAAGGTCAGGGGATGGGTTGCCAAATCAACAACTGTTGTGCGTGGGTGTGTTTTCTGTATTTATGTACTGTGTATAACATTGGGTGTTTTGCACTGTTTCAGAGCGTACTGGCTTCACCATAAGACCTGTGGCTGGATATCTCTCCCCGCGAGACTTTCTGGCAGGTTTGGCTTTTCGCGTGTTCCACTGCACTCAGTATGTCAGACACAGCTCTGACCCTCTTTACACACCTGAACCGTGAGTACACTAATAATATCAATATATCTCTTTAAACGGTAATGATATGCCCATAACCAAAAAGTAACAATAACATTGAAAATTGCAAATAAAATTAATTCATTAACATTTATTTTACCTACATCCATAGCCTTGCTAGCAATAATCAAGAATGTATACAAGTGAAGCAGTTGTTACGCTATGCTAATGGTCATGTGATCACACCTGTCTGTTTCAGAGACACTTGTCATGAGTTGTTTGGACATGTTCCTCTATTGGCTGAGCCCAGCTTCGCCCAGTTCAGTCAAGAGATCGGTCTCGCATCACTGGGGGCGTCTGATGACTCTATTCAGAAACTGGCCACTGTAAGTAATGCCAGATCCAAACATCTGACCCTTCGCCTTTGGTGAGGAGTTATTTTATGAAATGATTCAGATTTATTAATTTCAGATGTATTGTTTTTTTAGTGTTATTTCTTCACTGTGGAGTTTGGCCTTTGTAAACAAGAGGGGAAGTTAAGAGCTTACGGGGCTGGTCTGCTGTCCTCCATCAGCGAACTCAAGGTAAAGAATCTAGAATGTTAAACACAAGGGTTTATGTCTGCATCACACACACTGTACATCCTTCATCTAATAGAGGTCATGACTGTGTTATTTGGTACTGCGTCCAGCATGCTCTCTCAGGAAATGCCAGAATCTTGCCCTTTGACCCCAACATGACCTGCAATCAGGAGTGCATCATCACCACTTTTCAGGATGTCTACTTTGTTTCGGATACTTTTGAGGAAGCAAAAGTCAAAATGAGGTGTGTGGGCAATCAGAAACAAATCCAACATCTCTTATTGTACACTTTGAGTAATTGTCAAATAATATCATTTGAATAATATAATTACAATAATAAATTAAAGTAACATCATTGGGTACTTAGGTTAAAATGCATATAAATGTATGATAAATATATAGTTTATATATAAATATAAACTGATGACTATTTATTTTTCCAAATATTTAATCAATTTTATAAACAAATTCTTTTAGGGAGTTTGCGAAGACCATTAAGCGTCCGTTCTCAGTACGATACAACCCATACACACAGAGTGTGGATGTTCTGAAGGACACAGCCAGCATCAACAACATTGTGGAGGAGCTGAGACATGAGCTGGACATCATTGGAGATGCACTGAACAGGCTCAACAAACAGCTGGGAGTCTAAAAGACGGCAACATTGCTTTTATAAAGTAAATTTCCCTCAAACCTTTTCTCTTGTGTCTGTAATATTATATTTCAGATATTATTTACAAATGTGTTTGTTTTGTCACTCTACTTAATGTATGGTGTTAATTTACACACAGAATGAATCTGCAGAACTAACTCAGATTCTCTTGTTATAGCTGTTATGTCTGTGTGTTATCTATAGTTTGGCTCTTATTGATTAAATATGTGGTTTAACAGCAGCTGTGCTAACTGCTTGCAAGTGAAGCTCTTGTATGTTACGCAAGGCGAACACACTAAAGTTAAATTCTGTTTGTAATGTGCAAAATTGATGTCTGCTCAGGCTGATATATTGATTATTTAAGTTTCCCGTTTAACTAATTGGTTTTCATTAGACATGTCCACTTGTATTATGTTTATTCAGAGACATTATTGTCATCTGAAAATGCCTAGAAAATTGTTTTGCTTTGTATTGCGTATGTGCACAGTATTATAAAAACAGTTGTGTACCAGTGTACCATTGTGAGCCTGATGCTATGTATGCTATGTAACATTCACTGTATATCTCTGTGTTCCTTTGTTTCTTTATTTAAAATGAATGCTTCAATTATTTGTAAACCGGATGTTGCTCTTCTAATGCAGATTAGGAAGTGGAAGCTAACCGGCTTTTATTTAAAAGTGTTCAATGCTATATTTACGTATACAAATATTTTTTACTAATCAGTTTTAGGAATTCTTAGCTTCTCTGTGAAGCTATTGAAGCTTTAAGATGTAGAGGATTTTATTGCTGTAAAAATAGAATTTGTATGCTTATCATAATAAAATCAATTTATTATTTTTATACAGTAAATACACCCAGCCAGTTCTTTTACTTTCTGTGTGTGTGTGGTGCCCATGTAGGGAAGTCAACAAAATATTCAGAGTGAATCCCCTTTCAAATCTCAAGATATTTCATTTTACATGTATACATAAAGTTTAATCTGTTGTGATGTTTCCTGTTTTCCTTGAAATACCTAAACAATATTTAAACAGATGTTTAACAATCAATAACATTTGTTTTAATTTTTTTATTAAATAGTCTTCATTATTATTATTATTATTATTATTATTATTAGTGTGCTTGTTGTAGTGCTAGTTATTATTAGTTGTAGTGCTAGTATTCGATGCCTCAAGAACAAGAGCTCTTATAAAACATTTGCTTTGCAAATCAAATACATTTACATAAAATTCTGTGCTTTAAAAATAAATTACATGTTTTATACTTATATAGTTTATAGTATGTTTTATATGTTGCTCCAAAGCCGTTATGTATCATCAATTAAATGATTTGGTATACACAGTATAATTTGCCCTTACGGGATTTGTTGTTTAAACACGTTTGTTCATACCCGTTCAGAGGGAACTTCCGGCTGCAAAGCCCCGCCCATAAGGAAACTACTGTTTGCTATTCTATCAGCTTTCATTTCTAAACTCTTAGAAACTTGGCGTGCATGTGTGGTTATGTCATCAAACTGCGCCTTTTACATGTGATGGAAGATCCTCGGCTTTCAGGATGTGCATTGTACGCGTGGGTAAGTTTTATTTACTTCTCCGTATACAAAACCTACATTGACTCGCATTGTGCGAGTTATTACTGGTGCCGCCTGTCCACTAGAAAGCACAGCTTACACTTCTTTGCATTTGACAAAAAGTAAACAACCACATGACAACTGAAACAACTATTATTATTTCATTTACAATGAAGCGCTGTCGTTCTTCATAGGGAGCCAACAGTTACGGGCAGCTTGGACAAGGGAACAAGGAGGATGAAGCCGAGCCGAGGCGTGCGGACGGCGGACTGCAGACAGCGCAGATCCGCGCTATAACTGGAGGAGGCGGTCATTCTGCAGTCATCACTGGTTAGATGCCACATTTTAATAAATTAAGAACATTAATTGTAAAGTACTTTAAATGACACGCAATTAGAATTAGTGAAATTATATTAAAACTTTTATTTGTAGACAACTGCTCTCTCTAGTGGACAAATGGAAGTGTAACAACAACATTTCTTTGGTCAGAGTCAGGTGAGCTGTTGATGTGTGGACAGAATCACAAAGGTCAGTTAGGGCTCGGGCACACTTCAGAGGTCATGACCTTTCAACCCTGCCCTTTGCCTGGGTGCAGGAGAGTTCAGATGGTGTCCTGTGGCTGGGACTTCTCTCTTATCCTAACAGGTGAGTGGCTGGGTCATCAAATCCAGCAAAATGTTGTTGATTGTTTAAAAAAAACATCCATTCAAGCAGATGTTGCATGGCTAAGAATTTGCAGTGTGGCTGCATGCCCACATGATTTAAATTCTATAATGTGATATAGTTTCCAAGTTCAGTGAGAATTTAAATGGGAAAATTTACATTAATAAGACAGTAAAGGGTTAAATTATTGGGTAATTTCTTAAGAATGTTTCATGCGTATAGTCAATTGTATTTGTGTGGTATTGGGGTGTAACTGATGTGTATAGATGTGAGAGGCAAGACCTACATGGAAGAAATTCCAAAAATAATAAAATTAAATTGAGATAATTGGGATAATTCTCATATCATGTTCACCCCCTAAGAACATTTACATAAAAAGTAAAGGACATAAAATTCAAAAACATTTCATGTACAACAAACCTATGTCAGCCCCTGATATTTGATCAGACATGAGTTATGTTGAGGTGGATTTTGTATAGAGTTTGATTTGATAAAGTGTTCATCTGTCTGTGGAAACTTCCTCTCATTTGATACAAATCTAATCTGTGTCTGCTAGATGATGCTCAGCTCTTGGCATGTGGCTCCAATGCGTTTGGACAGCTGGGCATCTCGCCACAAATAACACACACAGCGGAACCATTGCATGTGCAGGTGAGCACAGACACAAGTAGATAGTAATATTATAGAATATATTTTTTAGGCATATAAATAATATTAAAATAAAATGTTCTGCAGGCCCTGAATAAGTCAGTGACCAGTGTGGCCGCAGGTCTCAGACACGCATTAGCCATAACAGGTACAACAGCTAGTGATGGACTGTTTTATCTACCAGTTTATCAGATGAGTCTAGTGATTATTTAAATTATTGTTCTTGTGCTTAAGCAATAATCTAAATATGTTTACATATCTGATATTTTTGAGTCAATGTAGAGTAAATATAATGTAAAAGAAATGTTTGTTTAATTTACTTCTGTGAACTTTTCATGTACTGTATAATGTGTGTGTATTGTGCATGTGTGTCTAAAGCATCAGGGTGTGTGTATCAGTGGGGAACTGGCCTGTCCAGTCATGCCAAGAGAACACTGAGCCCCCAACCTGTTCCCGCACATCTAACCTCTAAGGAGCCCTGCCTTGTCCCAGGTAAAACTAAAATACACACACACACACACACGCATTCACATGTTCTAAAACCTAAAGTAACCTCACACTGTTACAAGCTATAAAAACACTTGTTTGTATTCGTTTTGCTTCAGCTGTGTCTTTTAATTGATGGATTTAATTACCTGAAATTCTGCAGGGCTGGATCATGTGACACCACTGAAGGTAGCTGCAGGCTCCGCCCACTGCATCTGTTTGACAGGTGGGAACGCTTGAGAACGATTTTAATGGTGTCTTAAAAATCATAGACCAAAGATAATTTATTGTTTAGCATTTCATTAGTCACAGGTGATGTGTTCCTGTGGGGCAGCAATAAACATGGTCAGCTGATCTGTGACAGCCCCTTCCTGCCACTTCCTCTGGCTCTAGATCAGTCTCTTCTGCAGAGAGAGCGAGTGACCGACATTCACAGTGGCTGGACACACCTCATCGCACAAACAGGTGCGTAATATCACACACACACACACACACACACACACACACACACACACACACACACACACAATCTTTATTGATGTTTTCTAATTCTGAAGGCTTATCAGTGAACTAGTGATGCAGTTAACGATATATNACACACACACACACACACACACACACACAATCTTTATTCATGTTTCCTAGGAAAGGCTTATCAGTGAACTAGTGATGCAGTTAACAATATATCATTGTCATCTATTTACAGAGAGTGGGCGGGTCTTTACATGGGGCAGAGCCAACTATGGGCAACTGGGACAGTCAGTGATGACCAATCAGGGCACAGAACCAGCATCTGAAATTTCAAGAAGCTCTGGTCCTACAAACATCCCTGCTGAAGTTAAGAGTTTACATGGAGCAACACAGGTGTGATATCTGCCAAATCTTGTGGCAGAATATAAAACTCATGCCTAACCATTGTAAAATCACAGAGACATGACCTTTAGTGATTTATAATGGTAACAGCTATATGAACCAAATATGATCAAATATATAAACCTACATATTGATATTAATAATAATCAGAACAATTCTTCCAACAGAAAATATAGTTTATCAGCCTGACTATACATTGAGCGTTGCCTGGCAACCGTAAACAATGGCTTTAAAGGGGGCTCATCCAATCAGACAATAGAGCTGCAATTATTTCTATATACATACATCTTGCTAAATGACTTCTGAATTGAGCTGTAAAAGGGATTAATGTCTTTCTCTGATAGCCTACAGAATGCAGTGTGTGTTGTGCTCCAGCAGGGGGCAAAAGCACTCTGTATATGCCCACTACTCTTCCTCACATCTTGCCCAGAGACACAGTTTGCATTTAAACTGAAGGTCATCACTTACCTTAGAGAATGCAGCTTCTGTGTGTGTGCGCGCGCGTATTGATTTTCAATGACTTATCGACACAGTATTTTATACGCAGGGTCGGTTTTTATGCCTTTGATGCTTCACTGAACCTTGAAATGAAAGAACTTCTTTATAGACACATTGTGCGCACGTGCAGCAATGAAAAGGTGGTATATAGACACGGGAACAAGAAACATGTGAAAGAGATTTGACATTCATCGTACTTTGCATTTGTCTTCAAAGCTGAACTGTGTTATTTCTAGCTAGCATCACTAATTGTAATTGCAAAAATAATGATTGTATTTATAAATGTATATAGATTTATAAAACTCTCCCCCATCTGCTATTGGTCAGACTGACAGGTAGTCCCGCCCCACCCACGCCATTGGTTGTTGCTGCCCTGAGCTGGTCCATAGACTGCTAAAACAGACAGCCACAGTTGATACACTTTTTAAAGAAATCAACTTACAAATAAAGAAGTCAATTTATAGTTATGCTTCATAATAACCTGGGAAAAATATAATATTTTAATGTTGATAAAATTAGGATCGTTCACCCAAGAATACATCATTTACTCACCCTCATGTCATTCCTAACCTATATGACTTTTTAATTTCAGAGCAACACAAAATAAGGTATTTTGAGCAATGTCTTTGTAGTTTTGTGTCTATACAATAGAAGTCAATGGGTGCCACTGTTGTCTGTTCAAAATATCTTTGTTTCTCAGAAGCCAAAAAGTCATACATGAGGGTAAGTAAATAATGGGAGAATTTTCATTTTCGGGTTAACTATCCTTTTCAGTTCAAGTTAGTGCAGAGAGGGAAACACAGCTTCACAGCTGTTAAACATACTTGTGCGTGTCAGATCTCCTTGGCTGACTTTGTTTTCGTGCGCCCTCGTTTTTCCCTTCATCTGGTCAATGCACCTCATGTCATATTTAATTTTCAAAAGCTGCTGATTCGGCATTGTTCCGCCACCGGCAACTCGTCTGTGCGCCGTTTGTTGATGTAAGAGGAAACGAGGGCAGTTAAAGGGGACGGTATCCTTTGTAGTGCACGATAACCCTCCAGGGGCGAGGGTAAGTGTGTGGACAGGTTCAGGAACATCTTCAGCCGACAACTGGAATATAAAGTTTTGGTGCTGATTTCTGGCTGACAGAAAGACTTTGCTTGAAGCTTTTGGGAATATCACTGAAGTTTTTTTTAAAGCAACATTTTACCCATAAATGCAAAACGTCTCAGTACCTGATAAAAAGCGGATGGTTATCACGACAAACATGCACGGAGCTTGTGCGCTATATTCCACGTCTTCTGTATCTATTTTATAACGTAAATCATATCCATAAGTCATATGGGCAACATATAGGACATCTCAATTTTCATTGTATGAAATTAAAGAACATAAGAAGTAGTAAATGATTATATTCCGAGATGAGCTATTCCTTTAAATGGATTTGAATGAATGGTAGTGAATGTTTTTTTGTGTGTATGACAGCAATCTGTTTAATTATGTATGGGCTGCAATAGCCATAAATTGCCCTTGTCTATTTTTACATCATTAGTAGCAATCTGTATTTTGTAGTCTTCATTGTGTAGTTAAAACAGTTCCCACCCTCAAAAATCATATGGGCCAATCCTAGAGCGTCTGACTTCTTCAGTGGCTCCAGACAGATGGATTTCCTATCAGTAGATAATGTGTTGAAACACAATACTGTTTGCTAAAAATGACCACGTCCCTGGATGCAGAACTTACTACCAGTAATGGGCTGTATAATTCCATAATATGAGTTCATTCACACATTGTTAAAGCTGCAGCCGACAGCCGGTTTCACACTTCCTCCCAGAGTACCGGAGTCTGGCTGTCTGTGTTTAATCTCCTCCTGTGCAGTGCTGTACCTGAGGTTTCATTAGAACGTCTGAAGGCTGCCAGATGGAAAAGACTGTATCGGTATCTATAGGATCTTCTTTGTGTGGATGCTATTGCCGATGGGGATCTTGTTAAAAGACGGCAAGCCCTGATCATTCTTGATTGTTCGTGATAAACTACTATATTATACTATAGTATCTTTGTGATGTCATTGTCCACAACAATATTTAAAGGCCCCCACTATTTGTACCCAGTAAAATATTCTACAGCTTGGCATAACTATAAAGATGTATATTGTTATAAAATTAGCCAATCATTAAGAAATACCTTTATTTTGTGATGTTTAAGCTTATTTTAATAATTGGTTTGTTTTAATCAAAATAATTGTAGGTCCCATTGAGGCCACTTTGGAAGTTTGTTTGAGGCCCCTAGTGGGATCTGGCTCCTTGAATTAGAGACACTGCTTTACTAGTCAGTATATACAGCTGCTATCTACAGTATCTACTACCGTATACATTTTACAGAGTGCCTCTTTTTGTGACACACATAGGACAGAAAATTTGAAAGGACATGGGGGAGAGTGGGTGACCCCTATAGACATTTAATAGACATTTTGAAGACACACTAATGCCCTCATATAGCATCGTTTTGTCCCTACGGTGACCAGCTCTAGGTTACCACGACTAAAGGACACGCTGGCCCCCATAGGAGAAGAACGAGATGCAGTGATTGGTCCCCACAGACCCTCTTTCAGTTATGACGGGGCCTCTATAATAACAAATCGTTTTATTACTTTTAGCCCTTCGCTTCTCAGGGACGCGGTACAAGTCGCCGGTGTGGATGTCCACTGTACATCACTGTCAGTCTTCTGTTCCTGGGCTTGATGGACGTAGTTCCCAATGTGTCTGTTTGCTGAATGTAAGCTTGAAAAAGAGGCGCGTCTATTTACCCTTTAACTGTGTTAACTTACTCATCAGTCTTACTCATTTCAGTCTTACTCATTGTCCGTCCCCCGCAAGTGGGCATTCCTACTCGACTGTTGTAGTACAAACAAGCAGCCACACAGAAAAGGCAAATCACAGATGAGGTCTCTTTAATATCTCATTTATTTCTCCTAGACAGCAATGAGATTAAATGGGGAGCAAATTGAAATTGAGTCACCTGCGTCTCAGATATGTCTCCACTAGAGTTTAAGAGGAAATCTCAATAATGCCAAAAACTGAGCTCAGATTTGCTAACTCTGCAATTAAAAGCCAATATTATTGAATATTTTATTATGAACTCAAACTTCACTTGGCAAATAGTTTAGAAATAACAGAAATAGAAATAACATATGAGAGAAATAAAATTTTCCTCTGGGGCTGTCTCTAATCCCATTGGCTGTCATCATATTTTATTGTGGCTAATTTGCATAAAGTTGAACTGTTAAAGTCAGTCACAACACTGGAAATCGCAAAAACAAATGCTCAGAATTCTGTTCAGAGCACTTAGTAGCCAATAAACAAGATTTCCGTGAGTCAAATTGTATTTCCTTTTGTTGTTCGGTGTTATGTTGGCAAAATAATCCATACTTATTACTTTTGGACAAGCAGAAATTCTGGTAACTGTACATGTCAGTCACATCCTGTCAGATCTCTCTCCCTCCCAGTGTAAGTGGTCAGTTTGCCCAGAATAAGCAGAGCGGACGAGAGGTTGTGGTAGATTAGGGTGCAGTCTACATATTGAAGGGTTCCCTCATTCCCCCCTCGCCTGTCCAAAAGCTGTTTTGACAATGTGTTGGGTGTTGTGTGGTCAGCAGGAGACGGATGAGAGGGAGGGGTTGAGGATGTTTTGTTGGTGATGGCAAAAGAAACAGACGGCATCAGAACAAATCATCTTTGTTCAGTCTGACACGTGGCTCCTGCTTTCATTTGTATATCCAAGGGAGGTTCTTTTGTTCTTTGGATATTAGCTGACTCAAACTCTGGTACTTTAAATCAGAAGTATAGCAAATAAAAACGTATTCCAACATTTTTTAATTAATTCAAAATTATTATTTTTTTAATTGGTAAAATTGATTATATATTTCTTAACAACTTTTTTCCATTCATCAATTTATGTTACTGGTCTATGGTTTATGTGCTATTTTTTCTAACAATATACAGTGAGGTCAATAAGTATTTGATCACCCTGTGATTTGGCAAGTTCTCTTACTTAGAAATCTGGAGACACAGTAATTCACAAATAAACTGTTAAAAAAATAATACAATGTGATTTCTCGGATTTTTATTTTTAGATTCTGTCTCCCACAGTGGAAATGCACCTATGCTGAAAATTGTAGACCCCTCCATGATTTCTAAGTAAGAGAACTTGCAAAATCACAGGGTGATCAAATACTTATTGACCTCACTGTATATATGTGGTATACCGATATTGTGTGTGAAATTATTTTGAATGAAATTAACTAATTATTTAGTTGCGGAAGTATATCCTTAATGCAAAAACAGAAATGTATCTTGGGTTTAAAGATTAATTCTGCAATATTTGACTTTCTGTGAAGTTTTGAGTTTCTATTATGGCCTCTGCTGCCTTTTCCCATGATGCATTAGGATAATTTACGCTAATAGGAGTGTGTTTTTGTGGACGGCATCCTCAGAGCCTCAACAGAGAGCATTAGCACTGTTTTTATCCGCTAGCAGGCCATTTCCTCTGCGTAATAAGCTATGATCACCAAACATTAATAATCCAACCAGAGACGCCCGGTCACCCTCTCGCATCCTCACAGGTCGCCATGGGAACGGACATATGACTCCAGCATCAGGGCCGGGAAGACGGTCGTGTATTTGTGCTATTTTTGACCACAGAAAGCATCTCTTGAGCGGCTTGTATGTGTAAATCACCTTTCTCCTTCCCCCCACCCCCCAGTCTCTGCACGTATGAATCGTCTCTGCAGGGAATGTTCGATTCAGGAATGCCGGCTTATGTTACATGGGGAGAGAGAGTGTGTCTCTGTGCGTATGTGTCAGCGGGGGGTTGATGCACCGCTGAGATCTGTCGGTGATTGTGTTTGAACTGTGATTGAACATGTTATACATGTTTGATGGGCGTTTTCTCACAGATTCCTCTCTGTGCTTGCAGATCGCATGTGGATCAGAACACAACCTGGCTGTCGTAGGTGAGTACATTGAACTCTGAGGTGGTACAGCAAATACAATAATACAGTGGCCTCATAGTATTCAAATACTTAAGGGACACATTAAAATGTATAAAAGCCATTGATCAGATTCAAGGCAACCAGCGTTTATTTGCCCCAACTCCCGATTGGGGCAAAAGTCATGTAACATAACCCAACCTTAAAGTGACAGAGGGTGAAACGAGCGGCTTCTTGCTGCAGTGAGGTTCCATTATAATATATACAGTTGCCATGGAAATAAGCCCTACAGGATCTTTAGGCATTAAACTGCTTATTATGGGATGTGACTGCTCTGACATTGAGCCTGGGAAAGAGAAAGAGACATAATGGGAGTATTTTGAGATAGCACTAAGCCCGACTGTCAGAATTAAATCTGAGACCACAGCTCTGCCTGCTGCACCTTTGAGAGTTCAATGTCTGGGTTTCAGTAATAGGAAATTTTCATCATAGCATCTTCAGCACCAGTAAAGACGAGTATCTGTTAGTGGATTAATTAAGCGGGCGGCTCTACGCTGTGATCTTTAGCACTATCATGGAAAAACTGTAGGAATTAGTCCGGCAATCTTGTGCCTTTGCGTTTAATTCATCACTGGAAAAGAATTTGAAGTTACTGATGTAATAGAAACTCTTCCAATGGAATATCTGCAAAAAAACATAAGAGGCTCAATTCCATAATTTAGTTTTTTTTTAACTTCTGTAATTTAAAAATAAACTCTTTAAATACACTTTTTACATTCTCACCAGTTTACTTGTTTTGTCCTCTGTGGAAGAGCGTGATTTTATGTCAGCTTCTTATCTTTCCTTTGGGAAGAAATGATCATGTTTCACTATCTTGAGTCGGGAATGCTCGGGGAACTTGAGATATTTATCTCTTTTTTCCTCGTGTCTGTTGCACCCTTGAGATAAGTGGATCGCAGGTACGAACCGTAACATCTTGCAGCGCAGTGCCGAAAGCAAATAACATCCCAGCATGCCTTGGGAATCACGCAACATTCTCTAAACATGATACGTTCTAAAGGACATGGCTGGACTTCATTTTTTAATGAGATTATAAAGGCATTTTCAAAAGGAAAGCGTGGTGAACATCATAAACCGTTTTTGCCATGAACACCATAAAGCGTCAGTCCATCCAGAACCTTAAAGCGCATCATTTAGTTTCAGTTATGTGGTCTCCTGTTCACAACACATTTGTAAATGTGAGGCATATTTGTGCTTTGAGAGGTTACGATCATTCTTTTAGTGGCGAGAACATTGTTCTAGATCAGTGGTTCTTAACCTACTCACTAACGTGAGAAACTTTTTTTTGTCCGTATTGGTATGCTGTTCTATACGTTGCTGTGGTCTGTAAGCGTGTTGCTATGGGAACAGTTTGCTGTGCATCACTGACTGATTGCGTATAGCCCTTGTCTTATGAATATCACATCATCCATTCAGAGATGCTAATTTTGAGTACGTTTTGTGTCATTTTTAATAGCATGCTTTCAACGTTGACAATGTTATGAGGGTCATTGTGACCCGTTATTTTTTTTCATTGTTTTATTTGTAATTCATAAAAAATTTGTGATCGCAGGCTGTTTAGCAGACAGAGAACACCTAATAGAGACGCATCGGTTAGAACAGAATGGGGTGTTAAAATGAGGGGAGCATGGGAGAGAAGAGGGGGACAGAGCAGAGGAAACATTCTACCCTTGAGAAAGCGTGCTCCCTCCTGGTTGCCATGGTGACAAGCGCTATTATGTAACTGTATGTTGCCGTAGCACGTGTTTCCATGGCGATTCATGACCACACCTACCAGCTGGATGTGTTGAAGGTGTTCAAGTCCAAGCAGACACCTCTGTGCGGCTGCGGGAGGGTGTGAGCGATTCACAAGTGAGATGTGTGTATGTGTAACTGTGCGTTCATGCGGCTTTAGGTGATTTGCAATCAAAGCAATTTTTTAAAGCACCATTATAAGTTTTGCCTAAATATTTATTATTCATTTGGCAGTTATTCAAAACAATATACACGGGATTTAGGGTGTGCATATTATCAATATATATGTTCCCTGAGATTTGACCCAGCCATTACTAGTGTGTTGTTCAATAAGTTTTAGTTTTTTCAATAAGATAAATAAAATAGATAAGTAAATAAAAAATAAAATAGCACTTTTTGTGTTATATACTGTGCTATGTTATATCCTATATATTTTTTTTATTTTTTTAATACTTATATACCAGAAAATGTTCCCTGATTTTCATATTGTTAGTCTCTAGTTGTGACATTGCTGTGGCCGTTATTTAACTGACGTCTCTCCCATTAGGAGGTCGAATCTTCTCCTGGGGTTGGAATGAACACGGAATGTGTGGAGACGGTTCCCTTTGTGACATCACGCAACCACAACCAATCCCTAGTCTCGGAGACTGTACTCCTCTTCTGATTGGCTGTGGAGCAGGACATTCAATGGCACTTTGCAGTTTAAAGAGCAGCAAGAATTCTGCAAGCTGAACAGGTTTCAGGTTTTGACGGTTAAAGAACCTTTGCTTGCGTTTTGGTTTTAGTTCATTCTTCAGAAACGCTCTTTAAAGCCTTCAACGTGTTGATGGATTTTATATCTTTAGGTCTCAGAGATGCAAATACAATCCACAGATACATCACATTATGCTTATGACATCAAAAAGACTATAAAGAATCGCAGCAGCCAAAAATAAACAGAGGTGTTAGACAGAACAGTCTATTTGAAGCCTTTATGCAAATATTTTATGCAACTACAAGAGCCTCATTTTCCATTTTAAGGGCATGTTCTAAATTTGAAAGTGAACGATTAGTTCACATACCAAAATGAACAGTATTAGGTTATGTGATAATTACGTGTATGCATGAGATGCTTTGTTGATAAATGTATGTGGAGGTATTTGCTCGTGAGTCACTGCTAGTACGCGCTGTTCTACTGAGTTTACTGTTCAGAAAGATTAGAATGCAGTGAGCAGAGACAAATTCAATTAGACTCGTACTCTCTGGCTGGGTTTTAAATATTGTCAGAGGTCTGGTGCTCAGGTTACTGGCTGCACCACACTGAGATGGCGGTTCATACTGGTTTCAGTGTGATAGACTGTAAGGGCAATGCCCCATCATTTCCTGTGACCTCCCAGGAATGGAAAATACCCTTAAATAACCTTCACTTCAGATTTACTGATATGATATGACCTGCTGAAAGCACTTAATCTCCCAGAGTGCTCTGACATGATACCATCAGAGTGATCTACCGTAGATTCTCTTAAAGGTTCCTTGTATGGATGTCAAAGATTGCAATATAGCCAATACTGTCTGCATGTTGTCGCATGTTTATGGGGTCTCAGCAGGAAACATACAGTGGAATCCAGAAGTTTAGAATCATTGGCTGCATTTTGCAATTTTATTGCATGTTTTCATTTAAAATGGGTGTAACATAACAGTTTGAAAGAAAATTACATTTTTGTTGTACATGAGTTTCTGAATTTCCTAGTGTTTGGTATTTCCCCCTTTTGCTTTGATGACATCATCCACTCAAGCTGGCATGATTTGTGTATGCTTTGCAAAATCTGATGAACCGTGTTATCCCAGCGTTATTTTAGAACGTTCCAAAGAGCATCTTATGTGCTTCAATGCAAGCAAAGAAATCTGACCTTTTGTACAAGAGAATTGACAATTATTTAGTGACATAGAATTGGTGAAAAATCTTTATTTTTTATAATTCTATTAAATTAAATCTATTTAATCTACACTTTTAAATTAGATTGTAAATCCCAGATTTCATTGCGGTCTCAGACTCAGGATCCAACTGTATATAAATCAATTTTGAACCTTTTAAACTTGTATGTGCGTACATCGTAATTCTTATTGCCGCAGTAGTTTAGCCTCAGCAATGCCTTACAAACAGGAATCAAAAAACACAAAGCTCACAAAATGTTTTTGGTGCTGTTTATTATCATTTCTGTTTCATTTTTTTTCTCTCTTCAGAAAAAGACACTAAATTGCCTTAACAATATGTCAACTGAAACCATCAATGAAAATACCACCTGGTTTTAAATATCTATCCATACTATGCACTGCAGTGAGATAAAACACAAGGAACGTCTCACAAAACAGCACAAACAAGATCGCCAGCTTGTTTTCAGGAAGTCAGATGTTTACTATGCGATCACAAACCGTAAACCTGTGAAAATGTTATTACAGTTGTTATTTACTGACGTAAATGTTTGTGCTCTGATGTGATTGGGTCTTTGAACAGTCCAGCATATTGTAAGGAAATGACCCAATGTAACCTTCCCATAATGCAATTGGCAGTGCACTAGTTTGGTCCCAAAGAACTGGGTTTACTTCACATTTTCACAACAATGAAAAATAAACATTAAAACAGACTTAAGACACAATATCAGTTGCTCTTGTTTATTCCATCATAAACCCTGTACGTTCATGTTCTCTGTGAATGAACATCTACGAGTGTTGTTGTTGTATTGTGCAGGATTGTCTCTTGTGAAGGTTTCCACTAAAATCGTTTATGCCTGTGGCTTCCAAAACAGATTGCATGTTCAGACCAACTCTTCAAAAGCAAACTCAGCATTTTAAGCATTATTAAACACTTTTTCAACAAACACAAGTATGGTCTTGGCATTTCCTTCAAAGAGTTTGGTCCCAGTATTGCACTAACTGGCCTTTTTTTAAACCTTCAGATCTAACGGCATGTCCTAATCAAGCAGGATGCAATAAATTGACAAGTAATTTGTCTCTTTACATTGAGACGATGTAAAACACAGAATGCAAAAATGCTGTGCGATGCAACAAAATGACAGCCAATAAGAATGTGTTTAATATTTTATATTCAAACCAATGAGATTTCGCTGTGGGTGGACTAGTTTCGATTTAGACAAAGTGATATCCTGTCATTTTATCACATTGTGCCTGGTTAGGACATGGTATAACTTGAAAGTTACCAGCCTAATGTGAGCTACAAAATATTTCAACTATTGTTTGTTCTACAGAAGAAATGTAAAAGTGAGCGGGTGCAAACAGTGCAAAAGGCATTTTCTACATGATCACTACAGTAGTACAAAATATGGGAAAACAATTTTCTTCACTAACTTTTTTCTCTACATGGACCAGACCACAGAGTACGTGGACTTTTTTTTTTTACCCAGAAACGCGACATTGGAGCAACATTTTTACAACATTTAAACAATCCAAAACAAACACTTGACCAAATGCCTAAACACTTTCACGAGAATTAAAGAGTCATGTTTAAACACCGGCACACACAAGCACTATGTACAACACTGACACTCACGAATGCAAAAACAACAGGCACTTCGCACAGCACGACGGCACAAGAAACCACGAAACCAAACAGAGCTACGTATGGCTGTAGAACTACACCATCTCTGGGTTACTGTGCTACATCTACGCTGAATTAATTCTCAGTCACAACTCAAAGAGAGATGCTAATCTACGACAGACACACAGCGCTCTCTCACACACACACGCGCGCGCTAAATACGGTGCTATCAGGTGGGTGAGGTGGCTTTATGGTTGACACACATAGTGGTTGGTACACCATGGTTCATTACACACACTGACTCGGTTGGTTGTCTGCTTCGGTTGGCGCGCTGGGTCTCTATAAACACATAAAAAAGAGAAAACAACAACAACAAAACAACAAGGAAAATCATATTAATACACCAAACGAACATCACAGAGACATTGGGGGGAGGGGGTGGATAAAGATAGTGATATTATTTTCCCTCGAACCGTGCAAGCAAACATCCAGGCTGAAACGTCAAGCAGGTGAATTACGACCTTCGTCAGGGGCTCATGGTAAACGTGGGGTTTACCATGCGCTCTCCCATGCTGGTCTACAAGCTGCATTCATTCAACGCTGCTTACAGTTCCAGGTTATTGTTTATACAACTGGCCCATTGGTTCATGCTGATTGACGAGTTTTTACGCTGTGGGATGGTGTGATTTTCATGCTTGGTTAATGACATGTGGCATGCGACCAGTATGAGAAACAGGGCAGTCACCACTGATATCTTGCCCTGGCTCTCCTGTTTCAATCCCCCGCCCTACAGGAGGTGACACGCTCTCTCTTTGACCTTTCTGACCTTTAAAGATCCAAATGTGATTGTGCAGCCATTAAAAGGACTGAGTTATGCACTCGTAACATTGTTTTAATGAAGACTGTAAAGACTAAGAGAAGTAGAAAAATAGCTGCCGGGTAAACAGGGGTGAAGGGTCAAAGAGAAGTCACAATAAAGGCATAACGTACTTACAAGCAACAGGGGAGATACGTATGCATGTTCTGTCAAATAATAACAGAGTCTATGTACAGATTGGATACAAAATTTATTTCATGCAAGGTTCATATTTACAGTTTGTCATTCGCATGTTTTTCTTTCTTTTTTTGCATAACGTGCATGCATTTACCTCTCCCCAAGTAATCCCAGAAGTACAATAATATTTTTCTTTTTAAAAGACATGTTTTTGTCATATGCTCACGTTACATCTATTTGTACATTTTTTGTGGTTGTGATTGTGTGCAATTTGCTACAGTGTCAAAGCAATATTTAAAAATGAGACGAACACATGTATCCCAGTAAATTACATTTGGAACCTTTAAAAATATTTGTAGATTTTGTAGTAATACAATCTTGCTTAGTACCTTGTGTAGCTGGTTCTGTAATTGAAATACTTCAGATATATTTGGAATAAATTTGCCGTTCTGCTCGAGATAAAAGCTAAAGTGCATTTTTTTTATTTTTGCTATTTGCATCGTTTGTCAAAAATTTGGATAGTCGATTTGACCGCTGCTACCAACATATTACTTGACGGTGCGTACGACACACAAGAAGACATCATTTGGGGAAAGGCAAAAAATGCTGAAAGAAAAGTCAAAAATGTAATTGCTACATATGTTGTATATCATCGTAAATGATGTCATAATCGGCAATCTGCATCAGATGTACTTAAAGAAGCTTTGAATGAAAAACACCATTTTTCTTACATAGTTTCATTTAACTTAACATTTTTTTCTCAGATAGTTCCCATGCAAGACATGCAAATGCAAATGAGGTTTCTTCAGTCAAGTTTCTATGTTGGTGACGTGTGCATCACTAGAATCATGATCGATTAGTGTTACTTCAAACTAATTCATCTCATACTTGTTTTAATGCTATTGAACTATATATGAAATAGCCATTCTTTCATCTTTTAAATGGTGTCCAGTAGCACCCAATGAAAACCACAGCTTTAAACACCCAGGGGTTTGAGGAATAAAGAAGGTATGAAGGAGAGAGGAAGGGAGAGTATGAAAGTGCAAAGATTTGAAAGGGGACAGGAAATGAGACACCAAAGAGAAGGAAGTGACATCGCTGCATAGAAAGGTGATGAATAGAGGAAAGAGGAGGAGAGGAGAAAAAGGAAGAGAAAGTTTCATATGAAAGAGTTCAATGAGAGACTGATGGTACACAGTGTGAGCAGGCATCTCAGTGCAGCGCTGCAGAGCGAGGGCCTCTGATTGGTTAGTTTGTTGTCCATGCTACAGGATGGATGGGATGGGAGAGTGGACCTGCTGCATGAGACAGGGCGGGCTGCAGGGCAATGCCGACACTGAGGCCACGCCTCCAGACATGCTGCTATGGCTCCATGGCTTTTCATAACCTTCATTTGAAGAGAAAAAGGGCTTTTCAGTAATACCTCAGAGTAGCCTTCAGCTTTAGACAAAGACTCTCTGTCACGGTTTGTGTTCGTGAGTAATTTGTGTGTGTTTGTGTAGTTAGAAGTTTGTTAGTGCATTCCCCTGTCATGTGTTTGTTATGTTCATGATTAGCCAGTTGACGGTGACCAATCGCCAAGTCAACTGCATCGTCCTCCATGCGTTATATGCTTTAGACTGTCTACCGCATGCATGGGGTGGTTCCACGGTGCTGAACAGCACAACACAGGTTCAGAACATCAAAGAACCCAGCCAGAAACTGCAGCCCATTCGGAAAACAATGCTATGAATCTATGAAGCAGATATAGAGTTAACTACAGGAAAATAAGGTCTTAAAATATACAGCAATATTTGTGTCATCTGTTAAGCCTGTTAGGTTTTTTTAAGTATGAATATTGAGGGAGTTTACTTAGTAGCTCTGGTCAAGTTCTTCTTGATTTTATTTCTGAAAAGATCAGCAAAGTTAGTGAGTAGCACATGTTCTTTACTTTCTTGGTCAATTAGCATATCTAGAAAGACCATGAAGGTCAACCAGCCTCACCAGCTGGACTGAACTAGTCTTTTCAGTGGGGTAGCATGAACTTGCTCTAACAGCATCTGTTTTGCTAATGGACTGTTTCAGGTTACAACCAAGAGCTTCTGACTGGCTAAGTTCTTGTCATGTGACCACATGCCCCATAATCCCATGCTGCATCTCTTGTGAGATTCACGGTCATCATTACCCCCCACCGTTGTGAATCTGCATGCAAAACAAGCACACTGCTAGGCAATATACTGAAGCTTATATATTTCATATGTTAGTTTACTCATAAAAATCTAATTAAACTCAGAACATGACATCTGCTCTAACTAAATAAATGCTGCTTAAAAATAGCTGTAAATGTACTGCATTTGTATAATTATGTTAAAAAAACTGGAACCAAATGTTCTTTTAAAAGGTCTTGTTTAAACAGAGCTAAAAATCCAAAGAAAGCAGTTTACTTGAATGTTTCTAGCACACCTTTCCTGTCAACCTTACAATAACAGCAAACCTGAGCAGCTATTAGACTGCAAGACAGAAAGCTTAAGGGTGGTGGGTTGACTTGCACTGAAAGAGCATTCTTTGATTGACAGCTGCTCCACTTTCAGACACAGCACTGGCAGTGCTCTGAAGGCTAGCCGCGATTGGCTGCTTACGTACCCTTCCTGACTCTCACTCCCGTGTGATTGGCTCGTTCTCCTCCAGAGGTGAGCAGGAAGCAGGGTCTCTCACGGTCCACGGGGCTGAAGACTTCCTCGGGGGACACCGCCTGGTCGATGTGAGGACAGTCCTCATTGGCCAGGGCGGCTTTGGATGGTTCGCCATTCACTTTAAAATCTCCAATCACAGGTAAAGAGAGATGACTCATTTCATATTGATTTAAAGTGACATGTAGCATTTTCTGAAACTGTCAACAGAGCTACACATCCTGAAAGCCAAATCTATCCCAAACATGATATATATTTTTCTATGTGAGGGTTTGATAATGTAAATTTGCTGTGTGCAGCCCAATCACATTGTTATGCTAATGTTATTGATTTGAAATATAAACATAAGTTAAAAATAATCAAACACTTTCCTGCGCCGGTTAAAGCATTCATAAGATTGATTGACATACTAAATAATACATGTAGTTTCACTGTCCTCCATTTGAATATGTAACAGAATGTATGTTTGATGTACACGTATGTGAAATAATGATGTTACATTCAATATAGGGGGTATTTTGAACAAGTGAATTGTATTAAATTCATGAATTGTCTCTAAGTGAAATGTTTGTTGTCATTGCAATGCAACTTAATGCTTTAACTCATATTTCTCATTGACGGAAATCTCTCCCTCATTGGACAGTGCAGTGCAAAATATGTGTGCTATCATAGTTCATTTCTTATATTATCTTTTTGCTGCCTTCAGAAGGGCTAAAATGTGTGCCAATAACATTTGATTGTGAGGTGCGAAGCAGCATTTCATTGGTTAAATGTATTGAACGTTCACGCCCTTCAGTGAACATGTCATTCATGGTCCAATATTCTCCATGTTGCAACAATGCATAAATACTAATAACTGGACTTTGGTGGAAAAGGTCCTGACATGCTTTTATTTAATGTTATCTTTACGTTTGTTTAATGTTATCTGACTAAAACTAACTAAACTAACTAACTAAAATAACTAAAACAAATAAAAATAACTAAAATACTAAAACTAACTACAATATGACTAAAACTAAATTGCATTTTCGTGAAAAAAATATGACTATATCTAGATCAAAGGTTGCTGTGAAAATGAACCAATCAGAACAAATTCATTTTTATGGGTCACGACCCACTAGTTGTGATCTACTGATTGACATTTACATTTGCTCGGAAACTATTCTTCTTCCGCTATAGCACCTCAAGGAAATTAGATTCATGTTTCTGCATTAGGGCACTTACACAATAGTGAAAGCACTGATGGAACGTTTGGTATACGAGGTAATATACATTTTGATGGTGGGGGAGAGCCAGTTCAAGTTGAAATCACGTGGGAATACAGCAAACTGGATTTCAGAGAGAACTCGCTCCATCTTTGAAAGGTTCAGTGGTTAACTGATGCCTATGTTAAAAGAAACCAAAACCTAAAGACCTCACAAACTTCCAACTATCCTTTCAACTAACCATCCCATTACTACCAATAGATATAAAGTGTTCTCTAACAGTGTAAACTATAGTGTGTATTGTTAGTCCCACTTAATTAGTGGGCTGAGTTATCTGTAATTTAAATGCCTGTTAAAGCTATGTGTAATAGAACACACTTAGACGGCAAAACTACAGAGCGAGAAGGTGAAAAATAAAGAGACAGAGGGTCTAATTTACTAAATTATGCAACTTCTGACTTAATGTACATATCAACAATGCACAGAGTTGACCCGCCAAGTTGAAATAGAACGGGTAATATTGTTTCTGGGAGAAATATCATTCACATTGATAGACGCTAAAATACTAGTTCCTACCTTGGTATCGGATCTCGGAAACCTCTTCCTGTGCCAGGGGACAGGTGTCGCTGTGCGTACTGGGTCGTGGGGAGTTAATAACTGATTTGCAGTAGTTGGGAGACCCCAGCTGAGGTGCTCGTGGGATATGCTTACTTTTTTTCTTTGGTAGTTTTTGTTTCGCCATTGCTAGAGAATAATACATGCCGAAGTTGTTCACAATAACCGGCACAGGCATGGCGATAGTCAGCACACCCGCCAGGGCGCACAGGGCGCCAACCAGCATGCCGGAGGTCGTCTGAGGGTACATGTCACCGTAGCCGAGCGTTGTCATAGTTACCACAGCCCACCAGAAGCCAATGGGGATGTTCTTGAAGTGTGTGTCGTTACTAGCGTTAGGATCGTTGGGGTTTCTTCCGATGCGTTCAGCGTAGTAGATCATAGTGGCAAAGATTAAGACTCCAAGCGCAAGGAAAATGATAAGGAGAATGAATTCATTCGTACTGGCACGGAGCGTGTGGCCTAAAACCCGCAACCCTACGAAGTGCCGCGTCAACTTGAAGATACGGAGAATTCGCACAAATCGCACAACGCGGAGGAAACCCAACACGTCTTTTGCCGCTTTGGAGGACAGTCCGCTCAGTCCCACCTCCAGGTAAAACGGAAGAATCGCCACAAAGTCGATGATGTTGAGGGTGTTTCTGACGAACTTTAGTTTGTCTGGACAGGTGGTCACTCGAATCAAAAACTCAAATGTGAACCACACCACACAGACACCTTCGATGTAGGTTAGCTGCACCATGGTCTCCGTCTCGGGGACAATGCGCTCCACAGGTTCGTCGCCCACCATGATGATCTCAGTCCGGTTGATTATTGGATTAAAGGCTTCATGGGTCTCCAAACAGAATGTGGTAATGGACACCAAGATGAAGAACAGAGATGCGAATGCTACCCACTGTGAGAAAAGAGAGAGAGATGTTGATTATAAGT
>JAZGTJ010004587.1:0-30334 GCA_036877575.1 Botia almorhae
TCCAGGAGCTGCTCGGGCGTCTTCATGAACTTGTGGCAGACGTCACACTCGAACATGCGCGTGATCAGGTGGATCTGTAGGTGACGCTCATACATGGCCCGTGTCTTACACACAAAGTTGCAGAACACGCATTCGAAACCTTGGGGATGAGGTCAGGAAAAGAAAGAATGTATCATAGATTGCATCAGCATGTGTTTGAAACAATGTGACTGTCAGAAATGAGACATTTAATCCAATTTGTAGCTCAAAGTTTCTATGTTGAAATAATTCCAGAGGCTGTCATATTTACTATACAAAGTGCAGTAACGAAAAACTTTAATTCCAAGCTACTTTTTTAAACACTGTTTTCATAGCACAAAGAAAGAAATATTCATAAATAGAGGCACTCAGTATTTGTTTTACGTTGACCAATATTGAAGTTGACTGGGACTGAAACGCAGGAACGTGGATGCAGCATCACACGTTTTTTGCTTCCGATTGACATTGTAATAATGCCCTGATTCTTTTAACCACTATTAATTTAGTGAGAGTGAAAATGTTCAATAACAAGCTACAGAGACAAAGAGAATAATATTTAACTGGTCATGTGATCGTGTGCTCTAATACGTCTAATAGATATAATAGATTGAAGGTGATGCCTACCTTTTTCTGCTTTTTCGTCAGTTCCTGGGCCCGAGCTTGATTGGCTGCCTGCAGAAGAAGGCGGAGCCAAAAGACTTTTCAGTTCCTCGTTACCTTGGGCAACATCTCCACCTTCAGAGCTGTTGAGGGAGTCACTGAGAGCTGACAAAGAGGAGGAAGTGCTCTTTGTCTCACTGAGAGGGCTTCTGGAATTAAGACCTGTGTGTGTAAAAAAAGATAAAGAAGAGATGGAGGGCCACATCCTGAATAAAAGACAAACCATGTATTTGAATGACATGACGATATCAAAGACTTGGCTTAGCTTAAGCCAGCTGAGAATTGAAAAGGAGCATCTTTCAATACTCAAGGTTTGATAACAAATTCTGTAACGAGTCAAGCAAAAGGCAGAAAAATCCTGCAATTGATCAAAATCCACCCAGTAAGCTTGACTGGAATATGTATGCCCAGAGCTGTGTGGTATTAAGCCCTAAAAGTCAGGAGGCGGGCTCTCTTTCCTAAGAGACACTCTTGTGGGTTTAGCCTGACTTCTGTATCCAAGCAGCCAGAACACTCAAGCCTGCGCTCTTATTGATCTACGCTGTTCCTGAGAGCAGCAGGGGAGGGGGGCTGCCTGGGTCAGGCCGCCACAGCTAAGATGGCGGGGGAATCTCGGGCCATGGCTCTCCCAGAGGTCTTTGAGAGCTTGCGAAATGGCTGATGCCAGCTCACACACACGGTTTGCTCATGTTAAGACTTCCGTTCCTTTGAAAGAGAGCATGCGGAATACAGAGTAGGTGGTCATGTTTAATCTTTTGTCAGCTGCAATGACATCTTTGAATACAGATGCGCTCTGTGACTTGTTAACTAACTTGGGAAACTACTTTATCTCTGTGAGTGAACACGATGGCCTCTATTAGGCGGATATTGCCTTAAACATCAGGACTGAATTTGTGTCTGGGTTTAGTGTCTGGGTAAGACCTACAATACAGTGGAAAGCATTTCTGATGGAAAGAACAGCTCTCATTGATGGCTGCAGCTCTCAGCCACCTTCCTAAGGACCTGAGAGCAGCTAATCTGTAGCAAGGTGTGTCTTTAGCAGGGCGCTAAAATGCAGTTGACAAACCAACTTGTTCTTTTTCTGTCACTCTTGGAACTCACTGTCTTAGGAAAAGTGGACACAGGCTCAGTCTGAACATAAGCAGCGTAAAGCAAACGTGGTTATGTAGGGCTACTGGGATGGTCCGATTTGAGAGACTATAAACAAACTTAGCCAGTTCCCAACTAAAATAAACACCTAATACAACCTAAAAATTAAGACATTTTGTCTGTAATTAACCTTTTGTGTCAAAACAAATTACACAGTGATGTAATTTCTCGGGGACCTAACTATGACTTTTCAAACACGTTTCCCAAATGTACCCGCTCCACCTTACCCTCATTCAATGATTAAACAAACTGGTAGTCCAGCCCCCCCAAAAAAAAAAAAACTAACCTGTTGGACTGCAGCAAAGTTTTATGAACGTGTTCATACTCTTGAAAATGACTTACAGCTTGTCTCATTAGACTTGAAAAAGCATTTTAACATTTAAACAAATTACATCAGCTTCAAAGTCTAAACCCATAGCAGGTTTAAACCCATAGCAGCTGTTTTGGTGCAATCATTGTGTTTAAAAGTGTTCAGCCCCTTCTCAAAAGTTGAGCAAAAACTCTTATCTAATTTATACCATCGCTCTCAGGCTGTCAATAAAAACCCACTTGTGCAGTTACATATACCGATAAATGCCAGCAAAAACACACTGCCTCTACAATGACATCGTGTTAGGACCTTATCACCAGCTAACATCTGCTGAAGTTCCAGCTACACCTTGCAAAGTGACAAACAAATTTTGAAGTTATTAATGCTGAAAGACCATAATCTTGTTATCAGGGTGGCAAGACAGAGCAAATATAAACACAAGAACCACTCATAATATGAATCCTTGAAAAAGCCCCTCCTGACACTCGGGTCTTCAGCAGCTGCACTTTCACATTCAGAAGAAAAATTTGAACATTATAACAATCTGGCGCCATGGTTGCACATTTTAAATGACATCAGACAAGTGTGTTAAGTACCCTGGTAAAAAGACTAGCTTGGAGCAGCATAATCAGCATAAATAGACTAGTTTATGCTAGACTGGTGTGGTTCTAGCTGGTGCCCCAGCATAAGCATGCTGTTTACCAGTAAATCTTAGCTGGTGAACCCAGTCAACCAGCTGGTTAGCCAGGTTGGTTGAGTTAATTAATACTGGTTTCTGGTGACCAGCTATGCTGATCTTTTCAACAGGGTAACCCCCAACTATAAGGACAGTGAGATCTTACCTGCGTGTCCTGCACTGATGTGAGCTTTCATCTCAGCTTCGTCCACACCCACATACTCACAGGTGCTACAGCAGAGTGAGAACATCCACTGCTCTTTGTCCACATGGAGAGACATATGACTAACAAACTGAGCATTAAACTCTGTCTGGAAGCCGCAGACGTGGCAGCTGTAGTAGAAAGGGCAGTTTTTGAGCTCTGGGCCTTCGTGGGTAACAGCAGTAACGATGTGTTCGGCATCTGTGTTCACCAGTTTGACCGAGTGGATAGTGAGGTGCTGGTTAAGGTTGGCACGGCACTTAGCCGCGTACGGACACAGGTGACACTTGTACTTCCTCTCTTCTGCATAAACAAACAAATCAGCACGTATGAGGCAATGCAACATGATGCCCCAAGCTACCCTCCCCCCAAATAAGTGATTAATTAAAAATTAATTTCAAAGCTGAAAGATGCAAATGAACAGCACGATTTAAATGTAAAATAAATTAATTGTGAGCTGTGTTCACGCTTGCATTTCGATTGCATATTATTTAGCATTTTCACTGACATGATTAGCTTGACCTCTGTTGTAAAGCAATATTAATATTTAAATGTCCCTCACTTTTACCTTCTAGCAGGTGAGGAGATTTTATAATGCGCAAACCATTATATCAGCAGAAGTGACAGGAAGCTGCTCGGAAAAAGTAACCGGGTATGACACAATCCCTTAGTAATAGTGTGAATGAGCAATGCAGCAGTGTAGAGCATGATGTCTATGGTATTCATGCCTGGATCAGCTGCAGTTTTCAACAATACTTCCAGAGTTTTTACAATAACATCACATGGATAACAGACATCTGTAACAGCATCCCAGAGTTAGTCATTGTTTCCTACAATTTTAAAGGTGCAGAACAAGCAGTTTGACAGCCATCAACTAAAACATCGAAATTTCTATGTTGTTTTATTATTATGTTTACTACACCTATCCTACTCTTTTTTTTTCCTTATAGTAGGGTTCTTTATGTAGGGGTCCTGACCCCCATTCTCACCCCAAAAGACTATGTATATATTTAGCGCAATGCTCTACCAACTGAGCTACAGGAACAGGCTATGTTTATTTGTTTGGTCCAGACAAAGATGCTTTTGGCTGGCCCACGATCAGACACTTATTGATGCTCTTCAGGGACCTGCAGGATGCGATTGTTCCAGGATCAGGCAAGGCTGGTCATGGTTGTGTTGTGCTCCAGGGGAGCTTACTGCTCTGGGAGATTTCCTTAAAGCTTAGTAATTACTTGGGCACTTTTCCCACCAGGACTAATCAGTAGTCTAATCTCTTTAAAGGAAGTATAATCTAGTCCAGTGAACCTTATTTACTTACCTAGGGCATTACTTGTATAAACAACAACAGACAATGCCATGGGACACATATGTGCCCACATGAGAATATAGCATTCCACAAAACGTTTTTTTAGTAACTGGTGCTGACCGCTGTTCTGTCGTGAACTAGCACTGGACACTGTGTGACACTAAAACAGTTACTTTTCTGCTCAAACAGTAGCATTGTCATGCATTTCAAGTTTGCATTCATTCTCACCTGTGTGTAACGAGATGTGTCTGGAGAGGGTCTGTTGGCGACCAAACACTTTGCCACATATAGGGCAGGGAAAGAGCTGTTCATTGAGTCTCCACTGGGCAAGTCCATTTCCTGGCTCTCCACTCACCTTCTCTGGATCTGCTGTATATAGGCAACATGGAATGAAAAAACAAAACAGAATGCTAATGCTTAACCAATAAATACAAAAAATGCCCAGAAATAGATAGATTTTCCACCAAGCTAAACTTACACAATCAGCCTCTTCTCAGCGATATTTAATGGTTAATATACATGAAGAGCACATACACATTTTATGAAAAAATTTTTTTTTACTGTCAAATATAATGACATTGACGTTCATAAGTGTTGCTTAAATGTCCAAGCACTTTTAGGGGCCCTGTTTATCTGTTTATAACATAAATAGTGTATATTATAATATCTTGTGATTTCATAGAGCAGACATCCATGGGATCACAAAAATGCGTGCTACACAGAGGCATATGAACATAAGCATTTTCACCTTATATTAATTTGTTTAAAATTCTTAAAATATTTTACTCATGTCAGACATGTGTACAGCAGGTACAACGGAGTTAATCAGATTCAACATGAAGGTTGGCAAGAGGTCGGTTGTATGTTCTGTCACTGTCTTAGATATTATGTTTACTAGTCTATACATCCAGATGAGGGAGCCAACAAGGTGTTTTTATCTTGACATTGGGCTCTGTGCTTCTTTTCACCTTTCATCAGAACAGTGATAGAGCAAGAGAGAGAGAGAAAGCATGAGTGAATGAGTGAGTGAGTGAGTGAGTGAGTAAGAGAGAGAGAGAGAGCATGCCACACAAGTGGCAGAATTAACCTTCTGATGAAGGTGGTTGGCTCGGCTTCAAATTAAAATGCAGCGCCACGCCTTCTCTCACTCAGAAAGGAGGGAGAGAGAGAGAGATAAATAAATGAACAGATAAATAAATATATAATCCAAAGAGAAATTCCGTCATCATGCAACACAGCCCATTCAAATGGATGTCTGGTGCAATATGAACGCATGGCTATTATTCTTCTGTACCAGACAGAGGCAGTGAGGTTGCCAAATGTTAAGCAATGTTCCTTCACAAGCCCAAACAGAAAATAAGCATGTATACTTATGAACAATCTTGCTGAGATTCTCAACTTAAGTGGCCTTTAATCATCTCAAGGCATTAAGAGATGCATGTTTTGTGTTTGTAGGTCATATAAATAACTCAAGGACTTTTGCATGTACATTGGCATTCCGATTCACTCAACAAACATGCAAGAGGTATTTTGGGCGGTGGGTGTGTGTTCGTCCCTTTAGACTTTGGGGTTTGCTCATAAATAGGCACATTTTTATAAATGCTGTCATAAGCAATACAACCTCAGGATTGATGGGGGCATTGAAAGGAAGGGGGCAAGTGGGTGGGGAGACAAAATTTTTTGGCGTATTAGAGAGGATTTAATGGTGGCAATTAAAGAGCAGATGGAGTGGCCTTGGATGCGAGACCTGAAGGACATTTTCATTGGTCTGCTTGTATCTGCCAGACACCAAACCCAGAACTCCAGACAGACCTGTGTCTCAGAGCGGCCCGATGGGAGGGGCCTTCTGACTTACCAGAATGCTTCTTCAAGAAGTCATCATTTTGATGCTAAATGTGCCCCTTTGCTCCTCAACGTGATCTTGGTTGAAAGACACTTCTGAGGCAAATATAAATCTAAAGGGCAATCTAATGTCAGGGTGCGAATATTATTGTTATCATGCACAAAGATGCCAAGGCTTTTATTGGTCCTGGAGTAGCCGTTAAAACTAATGTGAGCCATCTATCCTGTAGTATCCTCTGAAATATATCATTATTTTTAAAAGGCATAAGGATAAGTGATGTCCTGCTAGCCTGCTTGATTTTACTACTGATGTATTCAGTTTTGGAAAGTAGAAAAGCAGAGCAATAAACCATTTAGCCATTATCTGGTTTAACCCTTCTAATGTCTAAACAATATAAGTACAATTTCAGCATGTTATGTAGATGTATTTTTTCTGCATATATTAATCAAATATTACCTGCAAATGTTTAACATGTTTATTTTTACACAAATTCATAATTAATAATAAATGTTTAGTGTTTATATTTTGTCTTAATAAGTTTGTTTTATATTATCAAAATACACTTTAAGAAAAAAACTGTACAAAAATGAAAAGAACTTTTTATTTTGTGGAACCATCAGTCACTATTCAGTCACTTCATCTTATTTAAATACAATAAAAGTGAACAGTGACCTGAGTCATTCAGTTCATAACATTCTACCTTTCGTGTCTTACAGAAAAAAGTGAGGATGAATACAACAGTAGGGTGAGTAAATAGTAGCAAAATATTTGGGTGAATTTTTCCTTTAAGGGATGTCTTAATTTCACTGCATCCTAATCAAAAATATAGGTCAAATTTGTATAATAGAATAATAAAATAGAAAAATAATAAAAAGAAAATAAAAACATTCCATTCATAATAGAATAGAATGATTTGACCATATCTGAATCTTAAAGCATCAACTTGATTACTAATGCCACACTACCAGCATGAATTAGCATAGCTAAACTACATAATTAAATAACTGTGCCATGTGTGTGCCATCTCCCAACCATCCCCCGCAATGACCTGCGCTGCACAAGAGCTTTAATTAAAACTACAGTGGGTGTTTTGCCCTCTGCTTCAATCTGGGTGCGAGTTTAGAAAAGGCAACACACAATCAGACACAGGGCACTGAATCAGCCCCGTCACCCTGAGGCCCACGGTTCCACTGAGTCACAGTGCTCACATGAACCTGTGCGTCTGACTCACGTCCCACCAAGCGGCGGTATGGCATGATGTGATGGTGACAGCTCTAGTGTGACACAGAGCCCAGAGGCTGCCAGGAAAAAGATGGCACCTTCCCACAATGCCTCAGTGGGGGAATGGATGCTTTAGCAATGCTTATGGTACTTCTACCGTCATCATTTTGTTGTTGATGCCTATTTTTCTGCAGTCTATCCCCCCCTACATTTTCTCCTGAGGTTTATCTGATGGTTAATGGTGATACATGAGCTATGTAAAGGCATAGTTTATTTAAAAATTAACACTCTTGCTAATTAATTAAATTAATTTAAACTGGAGAAATGGATCAGTTTAATTTGTGAACTGGATCAACCATTGATACAATCCAATTCCGAAACCATTGATAAGATCCAATTAATTTGTTCACAAATCAGACACTGTTATGTCTCTCAAGAATGCATCAGTTATGGCGGATGTCAAACATTTTAGTAAACAATTCATCTGCTTCTCACACAAAGCTATCATATGGTTTAAAAGGTCTTGAAATATATACAAGTCAGTACATTTTTTTTAACATTTCTCCCTCTGTTTTAGAAGATAAAAGTCATGGATTAGACATAGCCGACTATTTATTTAAAATGTTCTTTAAAAGTTTTCAGGTTAGTTAAATCTGGGGTCAAAAACTGGGGGTCTGGGGTCAAAAAAGCCAAGGTCATGATGCTTAATTAAGACAGTCCAGCACCTACATCAATGTCTTGAAAGGGTTAATGGTTTAATTAGTGTTATTACAGAGAGATGAGACACAGCCTCCGCAGAGCTGCTGAAGTTGACTTAGAGCAGAAGGCAACAATAGAGCACACGCGCACACACACACACACACACACACACAAAAGACACAGAGCCAATATACTTATAGACACTGGCACACGCAATTAAGTTGGTAAAATCTTTCTGACGCAGCCAAGAGCAACACAAAGGCGATTTTCAACGACAATGATCAAATTATGCACAGACACACTAATTAGACACACGCAAACAAACAATTTAGTCCATCTTTGGCCTGTGTACAAAACTATTTTAAAGCAATCTATTTTTTCAACCATTGATTGTGCTGTTTAATATAAAAAAGAGAGCTCTTTGTCTTAACTAATGAGTAGGAGTAACTACCCACATCAGGTTATAAGATGTTAGACACACAGCAAAGGAGTGAGTGAGAAAAAAAATTMAAAGAGTGAGGGAGAGAGAGATAAAGTGGTAGGCCAGGGTCATGACTATTCTTATGTGATTCATGTACGCTCGTTTTGTGTCTGCGTGTTAAAACGAATGCATGTCTGAGTGCGTAGTGAATTAACTTTCACGCACCCTGGACACGAAAAACCCAATCATTTTTTTATTAACTGGTGTAGGGAATCGGGCCAGGCAAGCGCAAACTAATTACCCTTTGCCAGAGGGGCCAGTAGAGGGAGGCAGGGAGTGCCAGCTGCCCAGTCCAGTGGTCTTAAAGCTGGGTAGGAGAAAGAGGGGCCTCTCGAGCCTTGTATGATGTGAGAGAGGCGGCTCGCGCTCATAGATCAACCTATAGGTTTGAGTAAGTAAAGGGTCTTGGCTGCTGTGGAGGAGGAGGGGTCTTACCTTGCTGGGCAACCCTGCTTGAAGAGCCAGCTTCAGCTGGGGAAGAGCTCTTGGAGCGTGCGGTGAAAGGTGATTGTCTAAAGCGGTCGTCTAGGAAAGGGCTGAAAACACACGGCACCACCGTTACACTTGGCAGAATGCTGACAGGGATGACTGACTGGATAATCTTCGCGCTTTAGGTGCATAACAACCTACCTGTGTATACCAAATGATGCACTGTCTTTGTTTTCGTTAGCTTTACTTACTTTCTCTGAAAAAAAGAAACACACAGTTAAGCTTGGATTCATTTTTATTTGTTTCTGTCAGCTATCTAACATTTGCTATATTTTATAATATTATAAGCTAGGTCTTTGTCAAAAAATAAAGACTTTGCTGTGTGCTGGATGTTAGAAAAACATATGTTCCCATAAAGGTAAAAAAATGTCCTCTTTAATCAATTTCAGGGGCAATTATTGTCCCTAAATGATAAAAGTTGATTTCCGACATTGGCAACAACTGCGCATAAATCCACTGACCATTTTTTAAACAATGTTTTGCCAAACTGCATTTAAAATGTACAGCTCAGAGAGCAAAACAGGACAGTATCACCAGCCTGTCTGTCTCTCTTTCAGTGGTCTGGTAATGACCTTGCTCCCTGGGTGGCACTTCCTAAGCTCTCTCTCCCTGACACCCTCTCGGTCACAAGGCTGAACAGAGGATGGAAGGGATCTCTGCGTTGCCATGACGATGCTGCACAGGAGTAAGAGAGAAAGAGAGAGAGAGAGAGCGAGAGAAATAGAGAGAGACAGAGAAAGAGAGAGAAACAAGGGAAGTGTGTGCAACCGAGTGTGCTTGAGCCAGAATATTTGAGAACAATCTGAGGGAGTCGAGGGTTGAGGGGTTATGCATACACACTGTGCAGCTACACACCACTCCCATTGGGAGGGGGGTGGTGGGAGGGTGCGAATGGCGTGCATGAAGGTTTGTGCATGTGTGTGTGAGGGGGGGATTTTTTTGTGTTCAGCTTCCGATGTGCTAGATGGCATTTAAGGAGAGTCGTAGCTGGCAGTGAGGAGCGTTGGGGGCAGGTTTGTCTCAGCTAATTCTCAGAATGCTCTGGGAAGAAAAGGTCTATCATTTAACACCACAAATATCCCTCCACTCGCAGTGCAGCAATCAGAGATGACAGGGCAGAAAACCTGAGAACTATCGATGCACAGATATATCTACCCCCTATTTCGTCTCTTATAGAGACTTACCAGACAGCTTGAAAAGCAGCTCAGAAGCCATTTTGACTGATATGTCCTGGGAGAAGAGGTCATTTTGGGGGCGAGGCAAAGGCTCTGGGAGGTTGACCATTGGTTCCTTTTTTTCACATGTCCCTGAAGTGCTAAAGCCTAGTAGATGAGATGAGGGAGGTGCCAATTCAAGGGGTGGATCCACTTCCATAGGCTCCGCCTTCACCATTACTTTCTGTAGGCAGGTGTCTTTGTTGTTCTCTGGAAAAGTTTAAATTTAAATAAAAGTTAATCCATTTGCAAATGACCATCACAACACTGATTCTAATTAGTGGTGCTTGCTGAGGCAAGCATCACTATTAAGGACCTTGCATACCAAATGGAAATATTCTGTGTGAGGGTTTGGTGTAAGCAAGATTTTGAATATATACAGTGGATTCCTAATGAGACATTCATACAAGACGCGAACATTCAGCAGCCAACATAATGCATTTTTCCGTCAATGTATTAAATTATTTTCCATCTGCTATTTAAACACACAACAAATAAAATGTAATCTTTGAGTCATAAGTCGCAGCATTAGTACATATTAAAACAGGAACTCAATTTTGTTTTTAATCCAAACGCAGATGTGAGCATTAAATATGCTGCTGGCTTTATACTCTTCACATTGCCCAAGGCTGAAACTACAGGCATAACCTATGAATTTGTAAGTAAAAAATATTCCTTAAACATCACCTTTTAAATTTAACATTGTTCCGTTGGCTCAGTTGGTAGAGCATTGCGTTAGCAGAGCAAAGGTTGTGGGTTCGATTCCCAGGGGAGCACACGTACTGACAAAATGTACAACTTAAATGTACTGCAAGTCGCTTTGGATAGAAGAATCTGCCAAATGCATAAATGTAAATCACCTTTGCCCTTGTGCGAAACCATTTATCCCCATCAACATTCTTTTGTCTTTTTTCTAAAAATATTTACACATACGTACGTTTAACTCATCAACATTCTTTCAACACATTTTTACATCTTTTTACTTATGCATCAAATACATCTAAAAGATTAAGACTTTAAGATAAGAAAAAAAAATGCAAACGCAAATGACTTACATAACGCGTTTCGTTGTTTATTTTTATTGCTGAAATTAGATTTTATTTGTTCCTCCTGTACTTGTGCCATCTATTGTACATGAATTTGCTTTTCATTTAATCCATCAGTTGTTTGTTTAACAACGCCGAAGGTTCTTTTTCTTTCATTGTGACATATTTTGTGCTTTTATTATTGCTACTTAACTTTAGACCCTGTAACATACTTTACTGTGTAACACCTAATGGGAGATGAAAGGGTAACTTAAAATAACTTCCAATAAAATTGACTTTATTGTAATCAATAATGTAATAACTTACACAATTTGTAACAAACAAGGAATGTAACACAATTTGGCTAGTTTTAGGTACTTTTATTGTGAAAATACAGAATAATGTTTCAAGTAGTATGGAAGAAATTTTTTTATCATTATTTTAATAATGATAATAATGGAAGAAATTAAAAATAAAGTAATAGAGTAATAGAGTGTTTTTTTCAGTAGTGTCATTACACCGAGTTGGGCTGGCAACTTTATCAATGGCATTTGAATCAAGACGTGTGTGTGACAAAGATGTCAGCTATGTTGGTGATAGCCAATGGAAGCCCTAAAGTCAAGGTGCGCGTGTGAGTGGCCCTGTATTCAATAATATGGCACTTGAGTTAGTAGTTTAGTCATTTTTTTGTCCTTCATTAAAAATAGTTATTCCAAGCTTACAAAGGGTAAAAGTAATCTGATTACATCTTTCTTAATGTAACTGTAATAGAATAGTTACTTTTTATGTACAGTCCAGTAATTATGCTACTGCAAGTTTTCCATCAGCTCTCCAAGCCTGGACACCAATGCTACCTTAAATCTTCTTTTTTAAGAAAAATCAAAGACCTTGTGGTGGCCTCTTTTGATCTGGACCTGTAAGCAATCACACAGCAAAGCCCAAGCCACGAATCACAACACCAGTGTGTTGTTCCATGTGTCCATTTTTCTTCAACAAAATTTAGATTTAGTTTTGCACTGTTCCTTTTTTGTTTTGTAACCTACGAACCCACTGGCCAAAGCGAGAGCAGATGTCAACTGTCATGTGCAACATATTCAGACCTGGTTGTCTGCTTTGTGACTCATTTCAGCTTTTTAAACTGCTAGAGACGAGGGCATCGTTGAGATAAGTCGGTCAACCAAAGTTAAAGCAGATGTCTATAATTTGGCATCAAAAAACGAAAAGGTTTGAAATCTGGTCAAAATGAGTCAGAATGTTTTCTTACTCACTGCTCTAGGCTAAGCCAGAACCCGAAAAGGCAAAAAAAAAAAAGACTTTGTCCCACCAGAATCAATTCCTTGTCCACATTTACCAAAAGATGGCGATACTTGGTCTTATTTCAGTTTTGTCAATAGAACAAACGCCAAATTGCTAAAACAATCCAAATACAAGCCATAATGGGGTTGGGAAGAAGACCTGGGGGCATTTGTGTGCCTTTTTTTCATTTGTGGTCATAAAGTGCAGTGTTTTGAGTGCAACATGACAATGAGGGTTGAGCTGGCCAGTATATTTACAAACATCCAAAGGTTTCAAGAACTTTCTATGGTTAGCCTGAAACACTAGCGCAGACAATATGCCAGCACAATGACAGGACAAAAAAGACAGACAGTCAGTGAGCTCACAGCCCTCCACTGTTATTTTAATGAAATCCAGCCCTCGTGAACTCATTCAACCTTTTCGATATACAGTAAGAAAATGAAAAGGTCTGTTCCCATCCTTTAAGTTGCTTTAAAAAAGCGAGTAGAAATGCTTGTTTAAATTAGCCTATTTATGAATCTGATTGCTCAATTTGTGGCACTTCTGACTTTTTATTTTAAATGGATTTAGGTATAATGTATAGAAGGCATTTAATTATATTGTGCTAATGACATGTTGGACATGTTCGTTAAAAAAAGCAGTCAGTTAACTGTGAGCACTATAAAAAAACAGTATATGAATTACTCAAATATTGACCTGTTTAACCAGAGTAATAATACCTCAGAAAAACTACAGAAGAGGTAGATCACAATGTGTTAGATCATGGCGTAAAAATCTTACATCTCTGATCTTCAACTGTCACTGCTGCATTGGTGGAAGACATTTTTCTTAATAAAAATTTATCATATAATATAAATTATAATTTTTAAGCAACTGTATTGTAGAGGGGAAGTTAAAAAGTCTTAACAGAGGACAAGCCTGAAAAATATGATTTTTATTTTGTTAAAACAATTACTTTTTGCCGAAAATTAGAGGACAAAAAAGTTTCCCCAATTGAAATCTCCCACATACATTTGAGCAGTAGATGGCATATGCTTCTCAAAGGTCACTGAGCATGACCAGACAGCTGGGGGTGGGGTGGAGGGGTGTAATCATATGAATTTTGTCTGGCTGGGGACAAGAGAGCAAGAGATTGTGGGTAGACCGGGTGACCTCCACCCCTCCCGTTACCAAAGAGGGTTACTGGGCAGTGTCTGTCGTAGTGTTGTTGTCTGCCACTGACCTAGATTGTATGTGAGTACAGTGTGTGGGGGGTGTGGTGGGGGGGCTGTGGTTTGTCCAGGTGTCAGAAGCTGGAGGAAGCAATGCCACACGGGGACACTGACAACCACTAGTCCGCTAATCCCTTAATAAAGTGCCCGGAGCCAGATTGAGGACCGGGGTCATTTGGGGGACACGCAGTCTCGCAACATAGACATGGTTTGCACGCATTGCACTCGCATTGCACTCTCGCCTTGGGTTCAACAATGTCACTAACTGCTTTCCAATGCATTTATACACATGTACACAGAGACAGTGACGTAGAAAACAAGTCACTAAGAGAAAGGGGGCAGACAGACTGTGAACTCACCCATAATCTGCAGTGTTTTAAAAGCATGCTAAATAGCCATACAATACCCCTATGCTCAAATAAATGTGCTAATACAGAAAGGAAAGAACACACACATGCACATATTAAAAGCCCACTGACGCAGTGAGGTTAAACTGAGGTTGACCAGTGGCAACTGTCTGTCTAGCCATCTGGTCTATCAGAGATTCCTGCCGGTTAAACCTATGAGAGTCTTAAACCAGCACAGATTTATGTCAAACAAACAGAAAACGCTGCCATGTCACGGCCTAGTGAGTGAGCGGGTGAATGTGCTCCATACACATTGAGCTTGGGTGTTTATGTGGGATCTGAATGCATCAGAACGTTCTACAGCCCCCCTTCCCTTTATTTCAGCAGGTAACCAGGGGTTCCTAAACAATTTAATATCAAAAAATAATCCAATTTTGTTTCAGTGCAGGGTATTAAGTAAAAAAAATATTAATACATGAAATCAAAATTACATTAAACACGCAAAGTTGCTCAACAAATATAAAATATTAATATCTTCAAGAGCTCACACTAAATTCTCACAAGGATTACCTGATGCCTAGGTGAGCCAGAGGTAGAATTTATGCCCCTGATACAAATTATCCCGGGTTCAAATCCCAATCTAGTTCAAATTAATTTATCTTTTTGTAATCAAACAAATTAGCTGTTCTAGGGCAGTGGATGTTTTACAGCACCGGGATGTTATTTGGTTCTTGACTTGATCTCAAAATTTGACTTTTTCTGTGCCAGGTTCACTACAGTACAAATATTTATATACTGTGTATAGTACATATAACATCTAACTGTATGTTTCCAAAAAAATACTGTTCTAAATTGTCTGTGTACTTATGTGATTGCATTCACCATCCCGTATTTCCACAACAAACATCTCAGAGGTGACATATAAAAAGACAATGAGGGTTGGTAAAAAAGGCATGAACCACAAACTGCACCGCCCTCATTTACACAATGGAGGCAAGAATCAACCATCATTCTCAACGCATCCATTTGGCATACTAAACAATCTGACAGCCTCAGCGCATTAGTCATTCAACACATGTAAACCCAGCACGTCACGTGCCCTTTGATGCACTGTACAGTAGCCTGAGAATATGAATCTGAAGGTAAGATGGAGACAAAGAGAACTGATGCACGGAGAAGAGATGCTGAGGGAAGCAAAGGAATAAAAGATGAAAAGGCCACAAACAGGCAGAACTACAGCTAATTGTAGTCACACTTCTTTTCTGAGTGCTTAATTCAACTCTGTACACACAGTTTGTTTTACTTGAGTGATATAACAGCATTCTACAACTAAAATCACTCCCTAAAGAATCAGGACGCCAAATTTATTTGTGTACTATGTAATGTGCGTCTCTGCACTGCACGTAAATCAGGTCTAGGTGTAACCCATACATTACTGTCCATAATTTGCAGACTGTTTAAAAGCATCCACTTAACACACATAAACAAAACGTGGCACCTCAACAATTTATCAATAATTTATCAAAACAATTTATTTTTTATTTATTTTAGACAACAACTATTTTAAAAACTGCCGGATGAATATTCTGTTCTCTTATATTACTCTGCTCAAACGTAGCTACGACCAAACTAGCAGGTGGAGTCAGTAAGGACCTGATGATGCCATATTATATTAATATCAAGGGTCATGATACAATAATATTACGATTATGACATTTAGCATATAGCTACTTTAAACTGATACACTGTTACTCACCTGTTTTTATTTAATGTGCATTGGAATTCTGTATTTAGTACAATAAAATTCCTGGCTTGTTCTGAGTTTAGATTTTGGTTGAATATAATTAATTGTTAATAGATATTTTTCTCGACCCCTACACTATTAATATTCGTTTCTTGTTTGTAGTTGTAAGACCAAACTATTGCGAAAGTTCTGTCAATCATCAACATTTCAGAATTGACTCCAGTATTCCATACAGACATTTAACATTTAAATGCAGCTGTCATTTCCAAAATCTTGCAGTGTACATGGCCATAAAGAGGAAAAACATAGAAAACAGCAGTGTAAGAGGTGTGTAAAACAGACCCGCACCAGAGTGGCAGACATGACAATAAAGCTAGAGGTGAGACGGACGAAAGAGATGGAGGAGGAGAATAGAGAACAAGGTTGTCATTCTGCACTACGTCTCCTCTGGCCCGACAGAAAGGACGACCCGCTTAGACACGAGGTGAAGAGTTCAGCCGTTTCAAAGAGATCCAGTACAACCGCAGCCCGCAAAGAGACAAGGGAGAGCTGATCCCAGACCAGCGGCCGAACAGCCTCTCAATAATTCAGCACATCACGATGCAACGCTCACCTCGGCTCAGCCAAAAAGCAGAGAGAGAGAATCAGTGCTCCACATGCCCCTCAAGAGGCTACAGTAGGGATGCTGGGTTTGTGCGTGATGGAGAGAATTGTCCACTGATTTGAATTGTTGTTTTACAGTTGTTTTATTTGATGTGGAGGAGTAACTTTACTCTAGATGGTAAAGACTGTTTTTGCAGGTGAAAAAATGAGAATGATGTTTCAAAGAATGATTGTGAGAATGATATTTCAAATCAGGGATGAGTGAGGATGGTCATTTAGTTTAAGGAGCTAAACAATGGAAGCCTGATGATGGAAAAGAGACTTTAGATGAATAGCTTCGCAACTCAACTTTGAAACTCAACCTTAGAATTCGCTGTAGGTCTGTATTCACTATAGGTCAGGAAATTTCATTCGGAAAAACTAAGCCCTTGGCTAGTGACTTTTCCATTTTATAATGTCAAAAGTAGGAAGGAGAAAATATAAGTCCATTTCATGCTTTTAAAAACAACAATTACAATATGAAAACAAAAACATAAGCCTACAGATGTTCTGCAAGATCGAACACTAATGAACACAGAAGTTGCATCTCTGAATTCATTCCCATCGAATCATGTACAGCCATCAAAGCACTTTAGTAGGTAGCATCCCACTTTAATGCATTTTAAAACACTTGTTGGACTTCAAATCCCCTTATAATGCTTAATTAACAGATCCAAATATTTGGTGCAGATTATGGTAGTTTTGTGCTGACGGACATCTTTGGCCATGTCACAGATTTTTATGTGTTTCATATGATGTGCATTTTAAGCTGTATCAACTTAAAAATATCTTAAGACCCCTTTCTATTCTGTCCTCATCTATTTTTTTTAGTGCAAGGTCACCGTTCTCCTTTTAGGCCATGAAAGACCATTTGTGTTCATCCACTGACACGATACAGTGTTACTAGAGTAATCAATCACTAATTCTGGCTTATTGGTGTGTGACTCTTGAGGTGTGATTTGCGAGGTCATGGCCACTTAGCAGCCCAACACAGCTTCTCCGGCTCATGTTGCTTTAGCACAGCGCTCTGATAATGCTTCTAATTGGCTTTGGGTTTAAAAACGAAGGCCAAGTACCTGGCTGAAAAAAAGGGTGGAGATGACCAGGTCAAGAAACAATCCTCCTGGGAAAAGCTGCAATTGAATGTATCTAAACCGCAGGGACAAAGACAGGTTGCGCTGTGGAGGATGAAAAGATGGTGGTTGTCTCTTAGGTGCTGTGTGCCCCCCGGTGCAGTGCACTGCATCAGGGTCCATCTGTTGAAACCCAGGAACCATCAGTGCGGAGGGACTAACACGGCAGTGGTAATTAGCCCCATGATGCAAATAGCTACCATCAAACAGATGTGGGGAAGTTGACATATTGTTAACTGGTTTGATGGGGGTGGGGTGGGGGAGGTGACCTACTTTGAAGCGAGTGATGCAACACCTCAAACCAGAAAGATGGCATCTATACAGTGAAACCGACTAAAGACACAGTCTTGTCTTTTCAACGTCGTAGTTTATAAAATCACAACAGCACTGACCATAACAGCACAAAACCAGGAACAGTGTCATGCAAGACCGTATGGTCCACTAAATCTATCTTCATCATCTTAAGAGATAGCCATTATTAGTGCCTGATCAAAAACACATAATCGTGCACATAATCGTGCTGTAGTTAGCATGCTTGGGAATGCTGGGATCACATCAAGTGATTATCAATCATTTTTAATCAGGCACCAAAGACACTACCCATACAAACCTTTCAAACAGGGTCAGATCATGCAGGGCATCTTGCACAGCACCAGTGGATTTTGCAAAGCTATATGCTTTCCTTCATACTTGCTATATGGTCTTAGGAAAAAACAAGGGGGTTGCCAAGACATCCTCGGTCAGCAGGCCAGTGCTGTTATGAGCACGAGTCAGACGGAGACGACCTTCCCTCGACTGACCTCTCAAGACTGCACCACTGCATCGCACATGCACACACAAAGGACCACAGACAATGTCATTGTTTCCACGGCATTGATCCCCAGCCTGCAGCTAGCAGAGTGCAGCTTTTTAGATCCACTCGGTTGCATGTCAGCGTGCCGCTGTGGCTGCGCTGAGATGGATCTGCGAGGCCATGTCGTGTAAAACTGCTTCACAGCTTGACAACAAACAGGCTAATTGGTCCCTGTTCCTGGCCTCAGGAGACGAAGAGAGAAGGAGGCTGAGGAAATGCATCCTGGAGGTGGGGTGTGCAGGAAAGAGGCTCTCGAAGCGGCACACAGTGCTTTTCGATGTGGGAAGTCACTGAAACCTTTCATTGAGCGTTACGCACACACATAAACGCTTAAAGACAGTGTTAGTGAAGTGTACTCTCTCCCTTTTCTCACATCTTACTGCTTAAGGTACTCGTATGCGCAAACACACTTAATTAGAAGTGAAAGAATGTCAAAAAGACTTCCAGTTCACTGACTGCCAAGCAGGGGTACACAAGCCTCAAGAGGTTCCTAAGTAGGTTCCAAAAGGATACTTTAAAGATTTTGCATCGTAAACCAGTAAACAGAAATTAAGCCTGTCAAACAATTACAACGGATGACAATTCATTAATTGTACAAATCGTTGTGCATTTTGTTTGCAGGTAAAATTCCATGTTGAGTTCAACTTCAAAATGTTCAGTTCCAATAATAACTCTACCGTACTGAAAATCACTTTTCTTTTGTTTATTGTGTCATCTGGGTTTGAAATGTATAAATACTCTCGCTGTTAATTTCTCTCAGAAGGTTACTGCATGATTACCCTCAGAACTATAAATGCTTGTGAGGTTCAGGTGTCTCATTAAAGAGAACTGAGAGAAAATGTGAGAGGAATCTGTTTTTTTTTAGCCACAGTATCAATTGTTTTTAGTTTAAATGTGAATCATCGTAATAATGTCCATTTTAATTTCACAGATGATGAATGAAGGCGTATCTGAGCTGATGGGGCTGTGGTGGTAAGGTGGGTGAAAAGTAACTAGGCATTAAAAATTGGTAATAAAGTCCACATTTAAAGACAAATTTATTGAAACTAATTGTACATATACTTTATATACATAGGAAAATGAAAGCAAAGCTTTAAATTTCAATGTAAGCTCTGGTGGCGTCAACCAGTTTCCTCAAACGGCCAGTGATGGAATGCAACTTCTGAAGGAAGTCATTTGGGATATTGCCGAGAACCTCCGCCTGTCGGCGTGGGAATTATAAAATCCTATTTACTATTGTCTATGTAGACACCGTTTTCATCAAGATTCCAGTGATACTACAAGTTCTAAGCCAATTTTTAATGGCTAGTTACTTTTCACCCACCTGGTACATAAGGGTGTGTGTGTGTGCTTTCCAAATGTTTTGGTCATGCATTAATTTTCTTTTAAAGCTAAGTGTAACCTAAAAAGTTTAAAAGCTTGTTCCAGTGCAGTGGCTGAATGACAGGTGAGTAAGTGGGAAGCATCAGAATGCATTAGCGTTTACACTACCAATGCAATGTGGTCACATGCATTCGACAACCTACAAATGTGATTTGAGTGATCCAATCACAAAACATTTTGGACCCCCAGTCACAACTGTATTTAGCCCTTTCCACTTGTGATCAGACTGCCAGGACCTCACTCTCCCTTTCTTTCCAGGAAAACGTGACCTGAGGCTGTGCAGTCAGGAAGCACACGTGTTAAAGCCAGCTCGCTCTTGGCGAGGCTGAGTCACACTGAAGTGTAAGGCATCATGGAGAGGATACAGCAGCAGCTGGTGTGTGGTGCCCATCAAACATGCTGCTTTAAAGTGAATCACTCCCTATCATCCTCGGTAATAGACTACTTTAAATTTCTCTCTTTTTCTCTGACAAGTGCTTTTCTCACTCGTTTCGGTTTCTCTCTCTCTCACATCTAAAATCTTACCTTTCTGATCTTAAAATTATTGTTGGTCAACGCCAGATATAGGTGAGACAAAAAGAAAACTTGGCTATTACAATTAATTTATGGTTATTTTATGAATTTTTCAAATTCTGTTTAATTGGAGCTGTGGTTTAGGGGTGCGATGTGGTCAGACACGCTGAGTTATGGTGCTCATGCGGGAGATGTTAGTTCATGTATGGTTTGCAACTCTCTCAATCCTACTCTCTCTACTTTTCTACTAATAAAAGTGACAAAAAATAAAAACAAATTAATTTCAGACTTTATAAAATGAGACATTAAACCTATCATGCTCCAAAGCTGTGAATGCATCAGACATTACTGTGTACAGTATGTGTACGAAAAATATTTTTACCACAGATCCACATCTGTAATGATAAAACGATCTGCCCTGGCTGTATATGTATCAAATATGTATTTATTTATTATTATGTGCATATCCGCTTACTGTACATTTCAGTGGATGCAATGAGTATTTACAGATTGGTGATGGGCATTGTGACATTTTCCTACTTTTTCCAAACAAATAAAATCAGGTTTCAAAATGTTCTGACTGGTCACAGTTACTGGATATAACTGAATGTCAACAACATTTAAGCTCATCTATGCACACATGAAAGGTACATTTTGGAGTGCTCAGTCTTGAACTTTTTTATCCCCCTTGTATTATAGAGTTCAGATAAAGATTGGACCAGCAGCTCAGAAGAGCAATCAATGGGTCTATTTTGGCAGATGGCTGTCCAAGATAAAAAGCACATTGACTGAGCAACATGAAAAGGAATTGACCCTCTTCCTTCAGCCCACAACACAAGTGACTGCTAGAGTAAGGGCTAGCATAAAAGACGGAAAGAAAGAAAAGAATACAGAAAAGGGGAGTTTCATAGTTTACCAGGACCACATGGAATCTATGTCCTCACAACTCTGTATATTTCACACAGTTGGAACACCCATCATTCACAAAGTTCTACACATGCATGGCCCCTCATGCACTCGCCTGAAATATTTAAGCTAATTTAATTATGCTTTCAGATATCAAATACAGTGTAGCTTTTGACACATTTGTCTTTTACCATACTTAATATATTCCACTAAACGCCACAGATTTCACACAAATGCAGGAGACCAAACAAAATTGTTGGATTTTTGACATGACAGTCGAATCGTGTGAATACTGTACAGTCTCTTTGCAATCTGTTCTGGGTTTTCTTACAACATTGCCTGAAGCACTGATGTTATGCTAACCTTTACATTGAGGTTACACTAAATATGACCAAGTCATTTTTTGACAAAAAAAAATGCAGACTACAATGAACACAATGTGTCTTTCTGACACAAACCTATTCACTCAAATCTCTGGCTTTCCAGTTTCCTCAATAGCATACTACATACAAGCACTGAGAAAACATGCCTAAACATACATGAACAACACATGCACCAAAATACACATTCTGACCTGAGAGCTTTATAAGCAGTTCAGAGGCCACTTTGACGTTGATGTCCTGGCTGAGTATGCTGCTCTTGCCCAGCATGGGGCTCCCTTCCTCTTGTGGCTTAGTTGCCCCTGAGGCCCCCTCCTGGCAGAAGCTGTAGCTGGGTCCCCTCTGAGAGCTCAGGGGTTCCTCCGCCTGGGGTTCCTCCTTAACACAGAATGGACTCTTTAAGGCCTCCTTCTGGTTCGCTGCTACAGGGCGAGAGAATAAAGGTTATGAACAATTTTCTGGCTCCCATGTTTTTTGTTAACATGATGGCTTGAAGGAATAGTTCACCCTAATTTTATTAACCATATGATAGCTTTAAGTTATTATTCATTGAAAATCTCTCAGTGAATTTGCTTGCATTGATGAAAAATTGTCTTTTCAGATTCCTGTGAGATGACGTGGTTTTAAGAATTGACTGACAAACCACCTTTATTATGGGCAGGGTTTTCCAAGGTTATGGGAGGACATGTTCACTCTGAATCTGGTGTGAAGATCTAACAATGTGTTTATGTCTGTAAGAAGGCATAAATGATTAGTGATGTTTTTTAACATTATGAAACTAACATTGCCCCTTTTATGGATTCATATGTAAGACAGATTTCTTTTCCACTCAATATGCAGTAAAAGTGGGCCACTTCTAATCAGGCTTCAATGAATAATTAATATTAAGAAAAGATGCCAGAAAAAGAGCTCCATTGACTTTTTCAAACACACACACATTTGTTTTTACAGTTGTAACGTGGATGTTTCAACTTTTCTTGTTCATGGACATGTCAAAGACCTCTACTGGTTTTATATATACAGTAACAGTAACAGCTAACAGTAATAGTAATTGCCAAAGAAAAACATTTATTTATGTTACAATAATAAATGAGCACATTACAAATGTTGTTAGATTCAGCTCACTTTTGGAAACAAAACTGTACAAAAAAAAATGTAAGCACAATCTTCTTATTTTATACACACACACTTCTTATTTTATATGTTGAACCAAAACGCTTTTTTCATTAGTACACACTTTACATCTACTGTATTTTCTTTGACACACAATGCTATGTGTATTACATTTCCTCTGCTCTCCCACCAGTCTTTTCCACACAAGTGCCTGGCCATCCTTTCCCCTGACTCCCTCACTCAACACTCCTCTCATCTCTCTTACAGATCAGCAGTGATCACTCACCCCTTCGGTTTCTACAACACCTCCCAGCAGTGATCTGATCTCCCCTCCACCCCAAAACCATGTATGTACACCATCCACCACAGCGCTGACCCTTCCCATCAATCTGCACGAGCAGACTGCCGCTTCACTCTGATGACTCTGATTAATGGTGCTGCGCATCCTAAACAGATCCAGGTTGGGGGACAGGATGCGGCTACCCGCTAAAGAGCGCAGGGAGCTACTGAGAGAGTTTGCGACCTTCACGTGGAGAGCGCAGACGGAGAACGAGGTGGCGTGTGGGGACGCCGGCTGGAAATGTCACCAGTCAGATGTCAGCGGACGGACTTTGGAGCCCGGTCAGCACCTGGAAGGGCATCCTCTAATTAAGAGCGTGTTGGGTCGCGTGTCCTATCAGACAGGGACAGGGCGTGCGGAACACGCACAAGCGCCCTCTCTTTCAAAGACATGCAGAAAAGTACAAGCTCAAGACGCGAGCACTGAGATACAAAGTCACACCATTCTGTTGACCTTTCGGTTCGCGGCTAAAAATAGAGCAAAATTTCCATTCGAATTCATGTTACAGTGAGCACTGAATAATTTATCAGCTTAATCCGCCAGCCAAGTTTGTTTTTTCCTCATAAATCTTAAACATCTCCAAAATACCAAGATTAAGCTCACAGAATATGAGCACTTTCTGTTTACTGACTGTTTTATTAGACTTTCATAAAGGGGTAATCCCATGTGCCTGTCTTGATCTTTCAAATTTCATCTCATCATCACATCATCTTTAGCATAAAATTTCTTTAATAAAAGTCTCACATTTAAGGGAAAGTTCATCCACAAATATAAAGTCTGTCATTATTTACTCACCCTCATGTTGCTCCAAACCAGAAGGGCTGTCTGTCTTTTGTGGAACACAAAAAAAAGATTCAGAAGACTGTTGCGGTTACACTTTCCTTGCAATAACAATATACAGAGACTAAAGCTTTTAAGTACTTATGAACGGTTATTCACTGATCAACTCCTCAAGCTTAAACATGCTTCAGTCCCCATTCATTGTAACTGCATTGAATAAAGTGATCAATACAATCTTTCAAATTTTTTTTTTGTGTTCCATAAAGGAAAGAAAATAGTATGGTTTTGGAATGACATAAGGGCAAGTAAAGGATGACAGAATTATAATTTTTGGGTGAATTATTTCTTTAACGGGTCACCAGACAGCTAAAATCTCTCTCTCTTCTCATTTTCCGGATGGACTAAAGCACCTGCTCAGTGTTACATCAACACTTAGGTCTATCTCTGCTCTTACTGGTGTTTCACAGGCTGTCATCTGCCACTGCTGTCCCCTGGCTTGCAGTCTTATTTTTTGCCTCCGCCTCCTGTCCTCCTCTCTGCGGGCTGATTCGTCACTCTGTTGGGCTCTTGTCCAGTACGCTGTCACCTCTCAGTCTGCCGCGGCTACCCACTATTGGACCACTTCATTAGCTTTCCACCTCTGTCACACAGCTCTGCTCTCAGCTTTGACAACTGGTCACCGCTCTTGCCAAGGATGGCTTAACGTGGCAGGTTAAGGGGGCAACAACAGCCAACAGTCTGCTACGGTGGGTAGGCTTTGCTACAGGAAGCAGCGAGTGTGCAGCCACACATGGCTGGATGCAGAAAGGGGTTGCTCACAAGCAGAAGTGTTTCGGTGTCAGAAATAGCTGGCAAAACGTTATATAAATTATCACCATTGACACTACAAGTAGCAAATGAATGGAAGGTACAGAAACTCTAGGGATGGAGAACACACACTAGAGTTCTCGCACTTGCCCAATTTCAACACCTCCCACAATTGTACGAGCCAATTATTTGCCCATGACCACAGTCACACCCAGTGTCACTTTGTCACAGAGGAAGACAGAATGTGTGAACCGTCATTACTGAATTAAGTCCAGCAAGCATGTGCAGGGGCCTGCATTTCAAAGAGCTTCCCTGGGCTTTCATCTCCAAATCAAAATGTGTATCGCAACTGGATGGCTGACAGTCGTGTCAGCGTGGAGGAAAATCAAAGCGGATTGGTCTAAAACTCAGAGGAGAACCAGGCAGTCCAAAGAAATGATAGGCCAATTATGTCAGAGGTCAGTGAGAGTTCACCCCATGTGTGTGAGGATGTGTGTATTTCGCCTGGGGAACTCTAAAAGCAGTAGTCTGCTATTTTTCACTTCATTCTTCTTTCTATCCCTTTAGTTCTCTAATTCCCATTCCTTTGCTTTTGCTTTTTTTGGTTTCTTTCTACTGTATGTCTCACTCTTCCTCATGTACTCAAAATGAGTGTATGACAACTGTGGATTTTAACCAACAGCAGATACACTCAAGATGCTAACAGTTAACAGTTTTTAACTAGACATGCGCGGCACGGCACACAATAGCAAAGACACTGCTCTACATAGACCACCATTTAAAATGGTTTAATAATTCTTTTATGGAACAAAACCATCGACCCTCACAGAAAAAAAAAAATCTGAATTGTGTACATTATACATAATCCACCTCTACAATAAACAGATGGATTACGCATAATAATGGAAGATTGCTTACAGCAAGCGAATTAAAAATAGTTTTAGTTATTATTCAAGAATGAATGTGTTAAAAAGGCTGTAGTGACAATGTTTTAAAAAAGATGAATTTAGACTTTAAGGTTTCAGCACACTAAAGCACAGCAAGCTTTTCACAGCACGTTTTTCTGCGCTTTTCTAGTTTTTCACCTTTTAATTTATCCTGTTTAAAGAACTGTCAACACAAAATATTAAACCTAAAAACAAAAATTTTAATAATATTGATAAACTAGTTGACATTAACTAATCCCAGCCATTCTAAACTATTCCTATCCTAATATACTCTATTCTCTAGTAGAGCTTCCAGCCAATGCAGTCACATCTCTTGGTGTCTTGCTGTTGTCTATCCTGAACACAGGAAACATCTCAGCTGCCTCTCAACTCTTGGCTGATGTGGAGGAGCCCATCCAATCCTCTGGGACCTAAACACACTTATTTAGTAGTGTAGGAACAGGGTGCCATGGGACGACAAAGGGGCAGCAGTGCGTTGAGCGTGGACTGCACGTTCCACCAAGACGGAGATGGAGTTAACTAAGCTGGAACAGTCCCCGCGCATCCAGGCGTGAGGTCACGCGATGGAGCTGAGGGCGCTAATCATTTCCAATTAAGAATTCCTTTTTAATTATGAATTATGCATGAATTTTTAATTAATCTAATGTTCTGAAGGTTTTCCTTTATTCCCTGTACCGAGATCTCAATCTAATTACTCTGCATTAAGCCCGGGAGCAGCGACCCCGTTGCCGACCTTTTGGGCAACCCCTGGTCAGCCCTCCTGCATCAATCTTGCTGCTGTCTCACAATTACCTTTACCTTCCACTATAACAACATGTATTTAATGGTTAAAGTTTGGGCTTTGTTTACGTTGATGACCAAAATTTTGAGCATTGTATTTTATCAGCCAAACTGTTAAACCTTGATTTAAAATAGTTTATTAATTAACAGATTCAGTAGGCAATATTTGCTGATATTAAATTTATTTTGAGCGCAAAAAGGACCTTATTTTTATGTTATACTACATTGAAAATTCATTCCAGTCTGGAGTTAGACATACATTAGACATTTTTGCCTGTGATAATATAGTCTGTGGACTACATTATCAATAAAACACTCACGTTCAGTGTTCCCTTGGACATTTTTATGGCATTCTTAAATACGCATTTAAAATAAACTGAAGAGAACTAAAAAACAAGGTCTGACAATATTGGGCAGCAAGATGGTATAGTACAGCTATAATAAACAGGCTCTCAATGGTAGAGCTATAACTGAGGTTAAATATTAATCATGCAAAAACACGGCCCTGCCGGATCTTGGCTTTGGTTTCCTATCAAGCCAGCCGAATCCTATTGCCTTTGCCAATACTTAATTATATTACCAATTTAGTCATGCTAAATGCAAGGAATTGGATAAATTAAGATGATTTATGTAATCTTGCATCTAATGCCTTCACATTGCTGTTTTAGGAAATAGTGTGGTTTAACCTTGGTAAATCCACTACCTGAAAGTAAAGATGGAAGTCACAAGAAATTGTAACGATTTTATTTCAGATTTCAAAATTCTTTTAACAATCGCATTTGTTGAATTTATGATAACAGAAAGACATGGTGTCTACGTATTGTCTTCGGGTCAGATTTTCATAAGATTTCGTTTTATTTTATTTCTGCAAGCTCAGATCTCAGCTTAAACATTATTATTGTGTTACCGTGCTGTATGTAAACTGTCAGTGCAGGAAACACTATTTAGTATGCTGTTCTTTGCGCAGATGGTCAAGAATATGGGAACATTAACATAAGCAAATGACACATAAACCATTCAGATTTTTTTGTTTCATTATTCAGGTTCTATATGCCAACCCTACCTGAGAGCTTCATTAGGAGGTCTGTAGCTGTCTTGGTGGTAATGTCTGGGCTGAAGAGCGAGGCAGCTGTAGGTCCTGGGCCTGGCGGACTGGACTTGAGCCCAGATAGATCCAGAGAACTACTGCTGCTGCTGGGCCGCTCCCTACACAGGACAAAGGAAGACATCACAGACACATCCCTCTCCTGGGGTTCCTCCTTAATCTGGACATGGTTTGAAGGTTCTCCAGGGGAGGCCAGCAATCGTCCATCTGGCTGACTCGCAGTTGGAGACGTGGAAGCATCTGTGTTCATGATCTGATCGCCACCGTCCCCCATGAGCAAGCCCTCGCCCTCTTCTGTGTCTGTGCCGGGTTCTTCTTTGACTTTGAGGTCGGGACGAGGGAAGTGCTGATGGCAACGCATGTGCAGCTTGAGGCTAAAGTGGCGAGAGGATGTGAAGGGGCAGAGCTCACACTGGAACGTCTCCCCTCGGTCCTGGTGCTGATGGACCTGAGGAGATATTACAAAAGTCTGGATATTGTCCAGAAAGGATATTGTAGATGAATCCTCATACTTTCTCTTAGGTCTGCATAATTATTAAAAAAACCCCACTGAAATTACAATTACAGCTGCCTATTAACCATGATTTATGTGTTTTTGCAATGTAACCAATCACAGATGTCCATTGAGCACATGAATGTAGTGGTAAATCACAAACATGTTAGCAGTCAGTAATTTAGAACAAAAAATGTAGTTAATTTGGAATCATTTCGGGTTTTCTACATAGCTCCACTGGCCTGAATTCTAGACAGTATAACACCCACCATACAATAAAAGCATGCTTACATTTATGCATTTGGCAGACGCTTTTATCCAGAGCAACTTACATTGCATTATACTATATATTGATTCTGAGTATGTGCAATCTGTGGAATTGAACTCATGACCTTGGCGTTGTTAACGCCATGCTCTAACCACTGAGCTACAGGAAAGCTTGTCACATGTGAAGTGACAAAACTAGAATGCTTCCATTATTATCAACAAGGCACAGTACAAGAAACATATTTAAGGAAAATTATGATTTGCATCAATTGTTCTACACTGCTCTATTAATTGAAGTAACTGTTAGTTTCATTTGTAATTCTGCATCGTGTTGAATTATCAACATCTACATATTATCTTCATCTACATAATATTTGCTCATGATTTATGATGTCAGCCTGTGTGCTTTCAGCGAATGGAGTCACCTTCATGTGGGACTTGAGATTGTCTTTACGAGCACATCGAAAGGGACAGAGAGGACACTGGTGGCTTTTTAAGCCTGTGTGGATCACCATATGCCTCTTCCAGTAGCTCTTTCGCTTGATGACCAGACCACATACTGGACACTGAAATGGTTTCCCTCCATCCTCAGGAGAACCTGAAAGAAACCAAAAAATAATTATTGAAAATTTTCTGTATAGCAATAAGTGTATGCTGAGGAATTTAAGCAAAATATTTAAAACCAAAATTGTACAATTATTATCATAACTGCTATGCCCATTATTATAGGATTGTGTGTTTTCTATCACAAAAGGACCCTTTTTGCTGACTGGCTAAGAGAAATATTTACCAAATTATTTGTTCGGATGTAGATTTCAACTATCAACAGTGTTTCTTAAAAAAAAAAAACTTAAAACTTAAAGTTGACTAGCGACCAATATCAGAGGCTACAAAGGAGGCAAAAATGGAAGGGACTAATTGTAATTCTCAATATGGTGAGTCGTAATGGAAGTCCCGTCTTCCAATTAAAAGAGCCAATCACCTTTTTAATATGGTTTGTTTACTTTAGCAGTAAGAGTAAACCTGCATGCGGATTAACCTGAGAGAAAACGTTTTGTTTTAACATGATTTGGGATTTTATTTTATGGGATTTTAGCTATTTATGTTATTATACAATTTTATTGTTGACAGTATTTGGAAATTTCAGTTTTTCCCCATTCAAGTAAACAGGCTTTGTACTAGTGCGCCTAATACACGTGCAGGTGGTAACAGGCCCTTGAACAGGCTGGCCATAGACTGATTTGTCTTAAAGTGACTTTTTACTGAATTTGACTTTCTTTATTTAAAATCAGCTGTTAGTACAAAAAACTTCATTAAAATATCTTTACTCAAAGTTTTGCGAACAACCAAAATTAGTTAAAAAAGGCTAAAATAAGGTGGTGCTAGTATGTAAAATTTACAAATAACCACTAGCAGGACAAAGACGCAATAGTATTAGTTACCTTTGAAACGCAATAACGTAGCCTAAACCGCCCTTTACTCCTATCACCTTTGCATCTATTTGTGTGAATGAGACAAAAATTGTGAGCCATGATTACACCGATCAATGCCAAAGACACTCCTCACAAAGGAAGCCAAACACGAGGATGTTTTTAGTAAGCCGATTATTGTTGTTGGCTCCATATCCGGTGTCCATTAGAGCTTAATTGGTCTTATTAGAAGCTGGCATGATTACATTACAAATTCTACGAGGGCCTGTCAGGATGGCTTCATAAGTATTCCAGTCGTGTTCCTCGAGAAACATCTGGTAATCAGTGTTTGGTGAAATTACCGCGCTCAGGCATTCATTGACCCGGGGTGTAAAACTTCGAGACTGCCTATTTGCAACAATAAACCACCATCTGTGGCTCAACCTCTCCTGGCAAAAGAGATCACTGCAGAAACCGCTCGCGAGGTACAATGACTGAAGGTCTTTGGTATCAAGGGAAAGAAACAGGAGCTGTTAGCTGCTTTCACTATTTTTCTGCCCATTTGGTATCATCTTACACCGAACCATTTTTT
>JAZGTJ010004588.1:0-14635 GCA_036877575.1 Botia almorhae
AATATACTGTATTATAGTGCAATATTAAATCATTATACACAATAACACACATATATTATAATGGAGCATAAACACAAAATATACTGTATTATAGTGCAATATTAAACAATATTAAATCATTATACGCAATAACACACATATATTATAATGGAGCATAAACACAAAATATACTGTATTATAGTGCAATAATAAATCATTATACACAATAACACACATCAAACAGGTTTTTTGCTCAATGGAAAAGACTTATTAATCAAAGGACAGGATGTGAGTGACTCACATAACTGTTTGAGTTGTTTTTTACACAATCTATAGCTACATATATTATTTATACTAAAAATGCAGAGAAATGCAATATTAATATTCATTAATAAAAAGTAGCAAAATTTTATAGCATTAAAATAAAAATTATTTACTAATGTTATGTACAAATGCTGTTGTTCTTAATATTATTGTTTAAATGATTTTAACAGTTGAAACATTGTAGCGAAAACAGAAGATGAGTTAATGTACATATACCAACAAAAATTTTACAGTATTTATAGTAACTACATAATTTTATGTGTTTTCTGCCATTTCATTGTTTTGTTGAAGTCAACAGAGAACCACTGTCAGGCAATCTGATGCCAGAAGCCCAAACACACAGATTATTTCTATGTAATCTGATTATGAAAGCATGGGTCGCTATCGTTGGTAGACTTATGTAGACATATTTTAAGAAAAAAGCACTTTAAGTAGTAAGTGAAATAACAAAAAATGATACCAGTCACAACCAGTAGACTGGTGATTTTCCACAGTCGTGATGCAGCCGAACTCATGAAGGGCCTTTAAAATTCTGTCATTACAACCTGATTAACTCGGATCATTTCCTGTAGAGTCACAAGAATTAGTGCTTATGTGCAAGGAATAACAATTAAACAAAACCACACAAGAGTATGAGTAAGTGAACTGCAAACGAGCGAGAGAAAGGGAGAGAGAGAGAGAGAGAAAGAGAGAGCATTATATTGTGAAGCAGGGCATTGTGTTAGCTGTCTTTTCAGTCTTTCAGAGCAGTAAAACAAATAAAAAGTTTTTCTTTGATATTACAGGTACATTATAACTAACGGGTGAGTCAGCAGCATTTTAAGACGTTACAGCTTCCCTAAACAGATTATACAGCATCACATGTATCCTTTGTAGTGAAGGCAATCCCAGAATGCATTGCAACAAGTTGTCACAAACATCTACAATATAGCAATAAATATCATTATACTGTCGATTACAAATATGGTTCATTCAACAAAGAAAACAAAGGCAAGTGTGTACATAAAAAATCGCTTTATTTTATTTTATTACTCTTTGTATTATAAAAATATGTATGTATTATTTATTATTTGCACTGCACAGCAGATACAAAGTACACAAACAGACTAGAATGATTTGACTGAATGGCTCTTTAGGAAACCAAAATGGTTCTGCTATGGCATCACTTTGAAGAATCTTTTAAGCATCTTTATTTTTAGCACTGTATGTGCCCAGTAAGGTGGCTCTCTTCGTTTTGGAGTAATCCTGCGCAGGTTCAACATTATCTGTTTCTCTTTTCATAAACTGTGACAGTGCCAGGCTTCTGTTCCTCACCCGGCATTGCTACTTCTGATCTCCCATTATCCCCCATTTGCTCCGGGGGTAATGAACTGCTTTGAATAGCTTTGAATTTGTGTTCAGTCTGCAAAGTTTGTTGCATTAAACATTTCTGCACATTTGCCTTTCCTGTCATGTTGTTTTCTTTGTGTAATCTATAATTTTGTTGTTATTTGTCGTATGTAAAAGACTTTAATTTTATTAATCTATTAATTAATTAATCTGCCCCAAATACAAAGTGTTTCTGAGATGAAAACACTGGATCTATGTACACCTGTGTCGCTGTACTTCCAGCCTGGAAATGTAAGTGAGAGAGAGAGAGAGAGAGAGAGAGAGAGAGAATGAAGAATAAAGGAGAGGACACTGTTTGGTTTTTCTGTCTTCACACTATATTCTGATTCCGACTCACACTCTAAATCCTGGACATCTGTGTGAACATGGTTTGATTTTTAAGTCTTTAACAGTAAAGACAGAAAACAATTGTCTGAGTAGATAGAAACTTTTCTCATTTGACTGGTAATGACATTCATGTAATACATAAACACAATATTTATTTGTATTATGTAGATAACGTCTGATGAAGAAACTGTCATTTTATCAAATTGAAGCAAAAATAAACACAGTGAACTTAAATATTTACATACTGAGAAATCAAGCTACACAAATCACACCTCATGAAGATCAAATCTAGATGATTAAACATATTCAGGTTAATAGAATGTTGTGTTTTGGAATCCAGTTCCAGTTTCTTCCTCAACATGTGAAGTTTAGTGTGTATATGTCCAGTTGGTTTTAAAGGAGTTTTTGAAGAATGCAGTGAATGAAAACAGCCCATGTTTCTACAGCAGCAACAGACAATCTAATTAAAGAGGCGCTGTAATTGACCTCAATTTGAACAACTCAACACTGTCTTTATTCAGTGTGTTCATGAGTTTTGGGCAGCAACACGGGGACGTTCCATCATGGATATTGTCTTTCCAGTCCACTGGAGAGAATGAAGTCAATGCAGGGTGATGCACAGGTCAGTGAATCACAGCCCACTGTAAGCCATGACAACAGAGACAGTCTCATCTGCTGACTTGTGAACAATTGTTATACCAACAGGATTTGAAGAACAGGAATCCCTGAGAATTCTTCCGCAGTGATTTAACATGTGCTGTTGCAGAGAGAAAGATTCAGTGCAGAGCTGAAGGGACGACAGAAAGTTTTTCTCCTCATCCATCTCATACTGTCTGTCAGTGTTTTTTACATGGCTCTCTGAAATACTTGATTCTTATATTGTATAGTGATAGTGCAGTCAAATATTTGTGTATAATGACTAAAAACTGGGGCTAGTTGTCACAGGGATGTTGTTACAGCAGCTGCAAGAATAACGTTTGTGCCAAACAGCACAAAGGTTTGTTTCTAGCAACAGTTCTGTAATCTGGGTTTAAAAGCACGTACATTTGGATGTAACAGCGTCATATTTTGTAGTAGCCTTTGGCTAAACAAATAAACATAATAAAATCACACAGAGATACATCAAGGCATAAGTGAACTCTATAATAATTTTAACGGGACAAATGATAAAAATTTTAAATTACAATTTGCAGTTCTTTAATAATATAAGACTTAATAATATATGCTTATGGACTATTTTGTCAAAAATAAATCTAGCCAAAGAAATACTCATTGGAGTAGCGTACAATGACACTAACGAAAGTGGAAGTGACTTCCATCAACTGTGGTCGCTGGGGGGCGTTTTCTGACCAAAAAACCCGGATAATTTGTATCTGTTTCTGACTGAATTCTTACGCTATACAGCTTCACATGCAGTAAGGGTCCGCAATCCAGAGCAGATTCTCACCTGCAGCTAAACGCCACACAGACCAGCTGGACGCAGGGTCATCATCTACATAAGAGAACGCTCATTAACGCTCATTAATGCATGAGAAATAACCAGCAAATGAGAGGAATTCAAGCAAATATGTGCTGACTGTTAAAAGAAAAGTTTGGCCCAAAACTATCATACGTTACTCAGTTTAATATCGTTTAAAATCGAGTTTCTATTTTTTATGAAGCCACTGGGTCCATGCAGAGAAATATATCAGAACAACCCAAGACATGAACAAAACCCAAACGCCACCTCTGGGTAGAAGACAGGATACTGATCCGTTCATATGCACGTATATGCATAAATTCAGTGTATTTTAAACTGTACACCGAGGGCGGATCTGTTTAAAACCTCTTTAAAACATTATTCTGACATTTCCTCTGCACAAATTAAACACGTGACCTGTAAGGTTTGTTGCTGGAAGATGCGGACGTGTTAATAATTCTGTCTGTGTATATGTACAAGCAAATAGAAGAATAATCTATAAAACATTCATTAGCGCTCGTGGGCTCTCTCTCTCTCTCTCTCTCTCTCTCTCCCCGTGTCTTCTGCGCGGCGGATCACGCTGGGATCACTGGAACACTTTAACTGGGAACGGCTGGAAACGCGTTTCAGGATTAATCTCTGCTGGAGTTTCTCCTCTTCTATGAGTTTCTCGGGCTCTTGGAAACGCTCCGGGCTCATGTGCTGTTGTCGCTGCTCTTTGTTCGGTGTCGGACGCTGATCTTTGAGTTTGGATGTTACCGCGATCTTCCCAAATGACCGAGAGAGGAATAACCGGGAGACTTTGCTCTCCGTCCCGAGCCCCCGAGGGCGACCGTCGGGTAAAGTTTTAACGGCAGGGATGATGATTCATCTTCCGTGAGGTTTGCGTTATTCATTATTGGTTATTCATTTAGCAGGGCGAGGAAAAGCACAGTGCTTCCCAACCCAACGACGAGCTGCTTTTGGAATGACCGTGTTGTGGATTTATTCCTGAACATGAAGACGCTTGTTGTTAAAGGTAAGTCAACAGTGTTTTACACAGTTTTGTATATTTATCACGTTAAGTGCTGTTTAGATTGTGTTAGACTGTGCATTGTTTTACGCATTCGTAAAACGAACGCGTGCGTTTTAATTACGAAGCTGTCTACACCGCAAGTGCGACGCTTCCCTCATAATAACAACGCGCTCTAGTTTGTCGCGTCGCAGTGGGTTCTAGTTCATTTATATCCCAATGAGACCAGAGCGTTGAGGCTGGACGTCAGACTGTGCTCTGTCCCGTCCGCTAATACATACATACTCGCACGCTTTAGTGAAGGAAAGCGGGCGCGTCTTCGTGGGTGTACGCAGGGCGGGTTGCGTTGCTGTTATTAGCGTGTAACTCATTTCGCAGCTATTCCATGTAGTTGTTGAATTAATTGGAAGGAATATATCGCGTTGGCTTGTTGTCTTACTGAACGCGCTGTCCACCGTCCAGAACAACACATAACGATTTAGTTACTGTGTTTACTGTGTATCCCTGACCATCTCCCAAATACATACAGAGAGCGAGAGAGAGAGAAAGAGAGAGAGAGAGAGAGGAGAAACAGGAGGGAGTTGTAAGATGTCTTAATTGTTCTGCTGTGTTTTGTATTGTTTGGATGATAAATGACATGGTTTAGTTTTTGCTCTGGACACAGTGTTGATTGGGGACAGCCCCCAGGAGAAGCTTGGTGTCCTGATTCATTTCCCTGACTTGGTTTTGTGCCCTGATTACATAAAGCTTTACACTCTCTCCTGATAAAGCAGGTTGGAAGTGTTTTCATATACTTGAATGAAAATAATGCAGAAAAACTGGCAATGAAAAAAAGAGATTCTTTTATAAACAGTGTTCTGAAGAAATGATTGTCATGATGGGGTTGACATGCACACATTTCTGCAGTTCACGAAGATTAACTGTGTTAAGCACAAAAAACTTTCTTTTGTTGATAATTCCAGACAGAGGTGTGCAATCTATTTTGAATTTGTTCAGACTTCTGTATTAAGGTAATAGTTTAAAAATGATTCAACAGAATCATTTGGGCAGAAATTTCATCCATTCAAAATCAAATCAACTAATGACACAATTAATATTTGCACAGAAAAAACCTCCATGCTTTCTTTTTAACATTGATTGACATTTAGTCCTTTTAAGTCTCTGTGTATTTTTAAAGGTTTAAATTAAAACTCAATGTATACTCTGCCTCACAGGCACAGAATCTTCAATCAGGAAATGATACATAGATTCAGATGCCTTTTAAACCTGTTACCATAAACTCTCCTATAGAGTGGAAATGACTGAAGCTAATGTCTGCTGAGGTTTCCTCTCACATCCATCATCATCACAACATCCATATTTACACACACAGCTAACAAGTCATTCCACACTAGTCTCCTGTTATCAGCCCAATGATGAGGGTTATCAGAATCCAGGGCACAGAGATCCCGGCTCTGTCTGAGGGCTCATCTTCTGTGAGAACTTTGTTATAAAAACTCATCTGATACTTGCAGGTGCAGAAGATGAAGAATCAGGCTAGCTGTGGACTTCAGGTTCAAGGTCTAGAAGCAGCAGATGTCTGACTAGAATGTTGTCATTTTTAAAATGAGAGTATCTTTAAACTAAAAGCTGACAAAAAGTGCAAAACATTTGCTTTTTAAAATTTAAATGTAGTTTTTTTTAAAAGTATATGTTTTTAAAACATTCATTGTGTTGCAAGTGTGATGAAACAGAACTGCAAAAAATAATATTTGTTTTTAAACAGATTTCCCTGTTAAAACTCCCCTATCTGTGATTGGCTGTCTTAACAGATTGTCCCGCTCTCAACTCACATCATTGGTTAACCTGATGTCTCATAAAAAACAGCCGCAGAGCTGACAGGTTTAAACTGTTATTGAGAACCATCTATATATGAATAACCTACTTACAGGCTTTGCATATTAGTTTGGGAAACTAATAAGAATCATCTTTAAGAACGAAAAATACATTATCTTGAATTATCACAAAAATATTTTCCAACTTATCAGAGACAGTTGAGAACAAACCGGCTTCCTTACCGAACGCAGCTGTGAGTTTCTCCTGTGTATTTTGGGAAAGTTCTCCATGTTTCTGTCAGATAACATTCAGCTAACATCAGACGGGCTGCTAACAAAAAACAAATCCAGCTTCTGAGCTGCCGTGTTGACAGGCCATTATCAGAGAGATAAACCAGATATAAGTGTAAACCAGGTTTACTCAGAGATGCAGAGACCCCACCTACAACAAATCACTCTTTAGAGTTTAGAGGAGAGAGAGAAACAAACAGATTGTGTGTGTTTGCAGAACCCCAACAACATGAAAAATCACAAATGAGATCAAGAAAAAAATCACAATCACAAATGAGTTTCTTCTTAATATCAACTGAACTGTTTCTTCAGATTAAATGAAACTTTAGCTTGTGCATCTTAAACTCCTTCAGTGTTCCTCCTTGAGTGGACAGTGTCTTAAGTGAGAGATTGAGAAACACATACCGTAACTCAGAACGGCTGTACATTACTGTAGCTTTGTTTAATACACATTATGTGACTGTACTGTGTCTTTTCCGGGATGTAGGAACCAGAATATAGAGTATATAAGATGGCTGTACACATCGTGGGCTTCAAACAGTCAAATCTGTATGTGTCTGACTGGTGGATTTCAGTTTTGAAATGAATAAATAATTCTATTGGATCAGTGTGAAGTTCTGCAGACGTGCTGAGACACTCTGTCTGTTAAACTCTCTAAATGAACCAAATACAATGCTGAGTTAATCTCATATATAAATCCATCAGACAAACTGTTCACTGACAGCCCAAACTGAGTGACCTTTAATTCTTGCAATCGGTTAGTAACACGTAAAGATATGATTGAATTGAATGTTGTTTTTTATATAATAATCCTGGCAGACATGCTCTGAGATATGAAATGCTTTTACTGGCTGCTACAGCTGCCCAGCATGCACTGAAGCAAACTTCAACATACTGGAACAAACCACATAACTTATCTTCTTAACATGGATTACCAGTTTAAATTCTAAACAACTGCCATTGTGATTTCTCAGACGTTTAACAGCGCAGATCCAGTAGTGAAATCTCCCAGCATCATCTCTTAGAAATCAGCACAGATAGACAGCGAACCATGTGACCCTGGACTCACTGACAGAAGTTCTTTACAAAATGGATTTCTGCTTCTGCTCTGAATAATGTCTCTTAAAACAAACAGGATTAGAGAAGCATGATATTTGTACATTCTGTTATTTATGTCAGAATACAATTTATTTGGGCAATAATCTATTCTTTTTTGCTTGGAGAAACAATTAAGATCAGGGTGTCTGTAAGACTTGTATAATCATGTACATAAGAAAAATGCAAATGAAATCTTTTAAATACCTCAGATTGTTTATTCTACTGTAATGAACACAAATGAAGACTTTTGCTGATGTCTTCTGAGAACTTTCTCATAGTAGTTCTTCCTAGAAGCTTTAGGAGAAACATCTGAGATGGAGTCTTAAACAAAACATGAATGTACGAACACAGTTAAGACCACAACCATGTTTTCTTACCTATGAACCGGAAACTAGGAGAATTTAACTTTTGCCCAGAGATTGTAAAGACAGTACAAAGAAACTATTGATCTGGATCACATAGAGGTAAAGCTATCAAACACAGTATCATTTTACATGGAAAATCACTGCTGTTAAACTGGTTCTTGTTGGCATCTGATATTGATTCCTTTTGTGGGAACTGGTATTGCTGAGCAACAGAGAGAAATAAAAGTCTATGAAGTACAACATCTATTTTAAATGATTCTTTCTTTGGGGAAAATACATCTGTGTTTAGAAGTGGGACTAAAAGTTCTTCAACGTTTCTTTAAGAGAAATGGCTTTTTCAGAATGATTCTGGAACAACAACAAAATACTGTCGTTCTATTTACACTCCTTATTAAAATTTCAGAAGTGCAAGCATAGCTCCTCTTAGATGGTTTTCTCCACTGAGAAAAGAAAAATCAATGAGGATGAATAGAAAACGAATCACAGACAGACAGACAGACAGAGAGACAGATGTCTGGCTAGACAGAGTAACAAAGACACAAAGTGAATCACTGATACACCCACAGGAGAAACCCTATAATGCAAAGACAAGACAATGCTGGTAAAGTGTACAACACGCTGTGTGAAGAGAAGAAAAACACATGATATCTCATCAGAAGATTAGTTTAAAACCAGCTATACATTTACACCAGGAGTCAGAGCTGCACAGGGAATGATATTTAGACTGGCATCAGTCTGCTTTGAGAAGTGATGATTAAATGATTTCTCTTACAGTGTCATGATGATCTTACCAGAACAAATGATGCCTTTGTTTTTTTTGTTTTTTTTGCCTTTGGTATTTTTTTGTGCTGTACACAAAGTGAACAGTGTGTAAGAGGAATGAATGATGAATCTGGTGCTGATGTTTCTCTGGCGTCTATTGTAGATTTATTAGTGCAGACACAAGAGAAAATCAAACTCTAAAAACAACTTCTCTACAACACATAGGCAGACAGATGTTTCTATAGCCCTGATGTCCAGAACCCTCATTTAAAACGTATTTGTGACTGTTTACTAGTGCTAAACTCTCTGGAACCGTGTTGCTGTGTGGTTGCCAGGCCATTGTTATGCTGTTTCTAAGGTGTATTTAATGGTTGCTAGTGTATTGCTATGTTGATGTTTGAGTATAATTCAGGGGAGAAATCATGTAGTCACCAACCATGAGCTAAATAAAGTCGTGACAGTGTAGAGAGTCAGTGAACAGAAGAGTCTGCTTCTCCACAGAAACCACAGACAGACCCGGCACACAAAACAGCGGTACATTTCACCAGCTGCCCTAAACACACACATTAAAGATACAATGTTTCCAGTTTGAAGAGCACTGCACTGAATATCAGAACAATATACCAGAACTCATACTGATCACAAACCAGCTGATCAAATATATCCTGATGAATCACAACACCTAAAATATTTGAAAAATGACTAAAACTTTCAAATTAATATCTCAGTAATATTATCATAATATAATATCATAATAATATCACAATATAATATCATCATAATATCATAACAATATCATCATAGTATCATAATATCTGACTCAAAAATAACATTCCTGACACACGTAATGTTTATAAATGCCATTTATTTTATCTTTAATAACAAGAATATTTACATATTTTAGGACAGAACGACAGACAGGCAGAAAATGGGAGATAGATAAATAGAGAGAGAGAGAGAGAGAGTGCGACATACAGCTAATTTCAATCAAAACATTTAAATTCATGCAGGACCCCCACACAAAGAAAGACAGACAGACAGACAGTTTGAATATTCCTGCTGCTCTATGTCTTGTTAAGGAATGATGTGTGTGTTTCTGGGGATCTTCAGAGAGATGCTCCAGGCTTTACTTCCTTTTGAATCTGGTTTAAATATCTCACAGCCATGAAAAGCAACAGAGCTTCAGACGATAAAGCATCCAGCGGGAAGATGAGGAAGTACAGGAGAGATGGATGAATTAAAGCAGGTAGGCAGAGAGGGAGAGAAGGGCAAAGAAACACAAGAGGGAGGGAAGAAAACACCCACACCCAAAGCTCTGCGGTTTGCATCCTGATGAGGCCAAATCTGCTCATCCAGTATTTCACTCGGGGGGGGAAAGAGAAAATCTACAACCAATTCACGTCATCTTGACAGTGATATTGACATGCAGCTGAATCCCTTTTTTCTCCTGTCTAAACTCAAGTCTGAAATTAAAACTAAAAATACACCCAGAGAAAACAGGTGAAGGACAGACGGCCCGCCGTGTGCAGAGAGCAAGTGTTATTTACTGATGTCTGCTGTTACAGTCAGTGAGAGCTGCAGGTGAGATTCAGTGCTGGACATTTGTGTCCTCGTAAACCACATATTCAAATACACCCAAACACACTTGGGACTATCTCCAAAACGTTAAGCTAATTATTGTAACTGTACCTTTTAGATTTTTGTTAACATTTTAGATTTTAATTAAGACAAGATTGGACTCATTAAGTAGAGCACAAATGATTATCACCACCCAAAAAATCACAAAACTGAAAAATACTGTGCCTTAATCATGGTATAATGTCAGAACCATGATGCACTACTGTATTATCACAGTAAAAACCTGAGAAATCATGATATTCCTAATTAATTTAACACAGCATAAAACAATGACATATATGGCATCACTGATGATCTACTTAACTGAGAGCGCAAGCATACTGACACTACAACACATAAAAAAATCAAGTCTGTTGTCAGGCTTTTAAATGTTTATTTGCCATTTCTCAGCAAAATAATATCCGTTTGTAGCTGCCATAGAGCTCTGGTTTACTTCTACAGAGTTATCCTGCATAATGACCGTTCAGAACACACACACGCACAAAATCTTTGTTTATCCATCAGACAACACAATTATACAAGCAAAACAGGGTCACTGTAAAAGAGGAAACATTTCAGTGTTTCTGCTAGATCTAAAATTAAAAGAAGTCTAAAATTTTAGCCTACTACAATAAAATGTCCCAGCACATTAGATACACACCAGCACTCAGTTTCTGGAGGACGTACAGTACAGTACAGTACAGTACAGTATATCCAGTATTAGCTGAGACTGTACATCAGGGTTCAGGGTTTGGACTGGTGTGATGCACTGGATTCTAAGTGATCATTTTTCAGTTGTTGTGGACTGGTGCAGTGGTTGGATAGGTAGGTAGCTAACAGGGAGTATTCTCAAAATGTTGGCTAACATTCTCTTACAGTTCTCCCAAATTTATCAAAAAACATTCTTGCAGTACCGTTAGTTTAACTAGTTAAACAATCTCACAGACACAGGCCGTTAGTGTAACTTTTTCACTCTAAAGAAACAGCAGAAATAATAAAAGCACAACAGCAAGTCTGGGTGATAAAATAAACCAATATTTATTTATTTTAATATTTTAAAAATATTTATAGCTTTCCTGTAGCTCAGTGGTTAGAGCATGGCGTTAACAACGCCAAGGTCATGGGTTCGATCCCAGGGATTGCACATACTCAATGTATAGTGATCAATGTGTAGTATAATAATACAATGTAAGTCGCTTTGGATAAAAGCGTCTGCCAAATGCCTAAATGTAAATGCAATATAAATATTTCAAAATTTTTCACCCTTTTGGTGATATTGTGTATATAACTGTATAATAGCGTTTGTTCTGCCATGGCTTAAAGACAATGTGTTTTTCAGATGAAAATCATTTCAATTATTAAACTATTCAACAACTATTAAAATTAAACTGTCAATTTGTTACGAAACATTTGTTATGGCCCAATAAACAGCATAATAAAACCATTGTGATATTTACAATGTTGCTTCATTTTAAATCAGCAGCAAAATCATTGTAAATGTAAATGTAAGGAGGTTGTTTAGACTTAGAGCTGCCTGATTTATTCTCATGCATCTCTCTCTCTCCCTCTCTCTCTTTCTCTCTCTGTTTTGTTAACTTGTGTCCATGCAAGGAAACACATGTAAATCCCTGTTGTACATCAACACGCACCTGCAGCACAGGATCAGAGCCTGACCTCGTAATCTAACTGAAACCCATAGAAGAGCATGTCATTTGACAAGAAGTCGAATGTTTTTACAGTGTAATGCAAGTTCTCTCAGGAGTTCTACAGCATTCAAAGAATTGACACCAGTAAGAAAATAGCTGTTTGTCTTGTAATAGGCTGTGATTTCTCTATTCATGTTTATTACAGGTAACTGATGGTGATTTTCATCATCTCACTGGATGAATCTGTTTGAACAGTAGTTTTCTAAAGCCTGTCCTCATTACCATCACCTGCATTGTCACTCATTGATACACTATAACCCTTGCAGAATATTCTGACCTTCAGCTGAAGCAACCTGTCCCAGCAGAGATGCTGAGATATCAGCAGCAGGAATCACGGAGGGAATCTCAGCCTTTGTTTACTATGTTTCATTGAATCATAATGAGGAGGAGAACGAGGGCAAGAGAGCACAATGATAACTAAAGCTTCTATTAAATTATCCATGATCAAAAATTAGTCACATTACTCAAAGATTCCAAGCGTTTATTGTCATATTCACAGTGAGGTTTTCCTGTGCAATGAAATTCTGATTTTGCTGTCCACAGTGAATGCCAGGACAGTTATATAGACTAAAGTAGAGAAAATATAAAATAAACATTTAAAAAATATACAATATGGCACACACAATAATAAATAAACTCTGAAATATAGAATAAACGTGCAAATTGAAGGATAAATAGCAGCAATTTGACTTGAAGTCATGTGCATGTGAATATGAAAATAAGATGCATATAAATAGAGATGGTGGTAAACAGTCCAGCAGTAGTGAAATCGGTTTATTCAGCTCCTGTTTAAAAGTCTTATGGCTGAGGGAAAGAAAGAGTCCATCAGTCTTGTGGTGCTGCATTTCACACTCCTGTACCTCCGTCCTGAGGGGAGGAGTGTGAACAGTCCATGTTGTGGGTGCGGTCCTCAAGGATGGAGGCAGCTTTCCTGTGGGTTATGATGACAGAGAATCGAAAAAACATTTCCCATCACACCTAATTACAGAAGTAAGCCCAACCTAAACCTTGTTCAGACAGCATCTTAAGCACATCACCGAAGCACTCATTCCCCTTTATATCCTTCAAAAAACATTTAGAACAGAACTCATTTGTGTTGTATTTTCAGACAAATCTTTTTTATTTTTTATTATATCAGGAAACACGATCCAAAAAGGAAATTAACAACTAGCAGCCTTTATTTCTGAATTACTCAGATATTCACCGGTTTGAGAAATCAGCCACAGTAAATCTACCTGCTAAATTTCACTCTCTGAAAGTTTTAGATATAAACTTCATACTATAAACTTCATACTAGGTAAAGAAATTTTGTTTCGTTTTTTGTTGTTGTGTGCCATCTATTTGTGAATTAGCAAAACAAAAATTAAACTGGCTTCATGTGGCCAGATTCTTTGGAGAAAAGTGATTATTAATTACATTATATTTTAACCAGCATATTGATTTTAGTAAACATCTATTGACATCACTCTGTCAGGTAAAAACAACTCTTTTGAGGCAGACAGATCTAGGTTCAGATTTTTGTCTATTGGTCTCTGAGATTAAGCTCGTCATAGGTCTGACGCATACAAGACTTTATCCAGCACACATTCGTCTTTCTGAGTGACCAAACCGCTGACCCACTCTCTCTGCTGGACGTGCGGCCCTGCTCCAATAAATAAACCATCAAGGCGAATGTTTATCACACACAGATCAAGTACGTGTCACAGTCCCTGTCAGAGTCAGAGTCCGAGTCAGAGTCCGTGTCAGAGTCAGAGTCAGAGTCCGTGTCAGAGTCCGTGTCACAGTCCCTGTCAGAGTCCGTGTCACAGTCCCTGTCAGAGTCCGTGTCGGAGTCCGAGTCGGAGTCCGAGTCGGAGTCCGAGTCGGAGTCCGTGTCGGAGTCCGTGTCGGAGTCCGTGTCGGAGTCCGTGTCGGAGTCCGTGTCGGAGTCCGTGTCGGAGTCCGTGTCGGAGTCCGAGTCCGTGTCAGAGTCCGTGTCAGAGTCCGTGTCAGAGTCCGTGTCAGAGTCCGTGTCAGAGTCCGTTTCAGAGTCCGTGTCAGAGTCAGAGTCCGAGTCAGAGTCAGAGTCAGAGTCCGTGTCCAAATCTCCAACTCCATTTGCAGAAATGCAGCCCCAAACGTTCAAGGAACCTCCACCATGCTTCACTGTTGCCTGCAGACACTCATTATTGTACCGCTCTCCAGCCCTTCAATGAACAAACTGCCTTCTGCTACAGCCAAATATTTCAAATTTTGACTCATCAGTCCAGAGCACCTGCTGCCATTTTTCTGCACCCCAGTTCCTATGTTTTCGTGCATACTTGAGTCGCTTGGCCTTGTTCCCACATTGGAGGTATAGCTTTTTGGCTGCAACTCTTCCATGAAGACCACTTCTGACCAGACTTCTCCAGACAGTAGATGGGTGTACCTGGGTCCCACTGGTTTCTGCCAGTTCTGAGCTGATGGCACTGCTGGATATCTTCCGATTTCGAAGGGTAATAAGCTTGATGTGT
>JAZGTJ010004588.1:14685-30333 GCA_036877575.1 Botia almorhae
GTTTTCGTGCATACTTGAGTCGCTTGGCCTTGTTCCCACGTCGGAGGTATGGCTTTTTGGCTGCAACTCTTCCATGAAGACCACTTCTGGCCAGACTTCTCCGCACAGTAGATGGGTGAACCTGGGTCTCACTGGTTTCTGCCAGTTCTGAGCTGATGGCACTGCTGGACATCTTCCGATTTCGAAGGGTAATAAGCTTGATGTGTCTTTCATCTGCTGCACCAAGTTTCCTTGGCCGACCAGAGCTTCGATTAGATTTTTCTATTGTTCGTATTGTTTGTAAATTGAAAAAAATAAACAATCATTATTTATATTTCTGAAAGCATTCTTTGTTTACAGCATTTTTTTCACACCTGCCTAAAACGTTTGCACAGTACTGTATATATATGTTATATATAAGAGAGCCAGCGATATCAACTGTCAGTAGAGATGTAACGTTAGGACAACCACCCAGAAGTAGATTTGTTTAAGCCGTGCATTTATCTCATTAATACAGGCCGATATTGAGTTGGTGTGAAAAAGAGCAGTGAGTTGGCAATAAATGTTGTGTAGGCAATGAGGTGTCGTCTGTATAGAATTGAAAATTAAAGCCATGACAATGGATAATGTAATCTAAGAGAAGCATGTAGGGGATGAAGAGTAAAGGCTCAAGAACAGAACCCGGTAAAACACAGTGCGAGACTGGGCATAGTGGGCTTAGCCTGACAAAAATGTAATGCTGACGGTCAGACAAGTTTAAGATAAACTGAAAGAACAGTTCCAAAAAACCCTTCTAAGAGCGGAAGGTTGTGAAATGGGAATACTGTGAGAAATGTCAAATGCAGAAAAGATGTTTCTTTAAGACAAGGTTGTCTGAGTTTTTAATTAACAAGGAGCAGTAGCTGGTTAAATGACAAATGAAGTACACTTTTTAAGTAAGGCGGTAGAGGCCCAGTCAAGGTGACAGGAAAATGTGTTTGATGTCTTGTCAGCTCTGAGATATAAGCTAGGGCAGGAGGGTCAAAATAAGTTAAAGTAAAGAGGATGAAGACGGGAAATGTAATATTTATTGTGTCTTGGAAGAAATGCAGAAATTACTTGCAGAGCTTAGATGAGTTACTCAGGTGACAGGAGGATTAGTAAGCTTACTGACTAGGGAAACAATTGGGTCAAGAGAAAGCATTACTAATAAGGGACGAGTAGTAGTTAGAGTGTGCAGTATTAGTCTGTAAGTGCACACTTAAGCCTGTTTTCCTGTAGAGACATCCAAGCTGGTGTTCAAGATGCAAAGTGTAGGTAGTGTTCAAGTAGTGTTGAAGATGCAAAATGTAGGAGTTAAACAGGGAGATGTTTGCATAGAAGGTACATATCTACTTTTAAGGGTCACAGTTTAGCTGAATGAAAAGATGATTAGACATACCAAGCACAAAAACATGGTGTAAACCAGGTCAAGTTTGTCCAGGTCCAGTTTGTGCAACTAGGTCAAGTTCAGGTCAAGTTTGTGCAAAATTAAAACATTCTAACACAATTTTATTTGGTCAAAAGTTTCAAATGCATTTGTACAGCTGCTTTGTAACAATGTGCCATTGTGAAAAGCAGTATAGAAAAAAACTTGAATTTGAACTTAAAATTTATATCTAAACACAGACGCCTAGCATTTTCAAGTTCTCTGCAGAGTTTGTATGTTATTGCATCGAGTCTAAGATGAGAATTCAGGCTAGACGAATCTCAAGTGTAGATAGGGCAGGTAGTAATTAGGTGATGACGAGATTAGGAATTAGCCAAGGTGATGACGTTGCAGAGCAAAGACTGAAACTAGACGAGCGATGAAAAACATGGTTAGTTTGTAGACAGGCTGTTAAAATGACAGCATCACTGGGGGTGGAACAGCAAACTTGCAAACAGCACCCTCTTATCTGTTAATACACGATCAGCACAGCACAAGGAGCTTATCATAGGACTTATAGGCATGCAAGATATTTTGATATTGAAGACAGTATTGTGTAAATGCTCCCTCAGTGCTTGGGTCCTAAAAATCCTTAGAAAAACAGTTGTCCAAGCACAATAAAAGTCCTTAAAAAATTAATAAGGCCTTATAACACTTGGGTGCTTGGGTCCAAATAATAATAATGCTAGTAATTGTGAGAACACATGGCAAAAACAGTAGGCCTTTAGCACCTTTCTAATGTTGCTCAGATCCTAATAATAATTGTGAAAAAACACTTCAAAAACAACTGCTTTACCACCTTTTGTGGAGGCCTGTTATAATTATTAGGGCTCTAATAATCCTTGAAAGAGCAATAGAGGCCCGTGTTTGGGCCTTAATTCCCCAGAGACTGCAAGTATGGAAACTACTGCTACTTGTGGCCCCGCTACGATTGCCATTCATTATTATAATGAACTGCATGCAGCTTGTTTTCCCAGTCATTATCTGCTGTTGTTACTTTTGGTAAATAGATTATTGTTCGTTTTGTTGGAAGTTTTTAGGAGACGTGGAAAGATGGAAAAAACACTTTTGAGCAAATTAGTTTTATTATAAGGGTGTGGCATATTTGATACTTACCATGATAGCTAATTTCCAGTTTATGGTTTGTTTTATGGACATGTTGAATAGAGTTAATTAAAAATATTATTTTGTATTCAGAGTATTCCCAGAGTATTCCAGGTTTAAGACCAAATGATCTTAAAGCAGTGTGTGGCTGTTTTTATCTTAGGGAATAATATAGTAGCTGCTAATTATGTTGTAAAAACTTCTACCAGTATTGTAATGAGATGGACCAGTGAAGCAGGGTCGCTGTGATTTTTGCCAATTAGGACATGTTCCTGGATTTACATCTTTTGTTGGTCCTGTCAATAAATAAAATAAAAAAAATAACGGTCCTAACCTAAACCCTACCCATTACCCTAATTATAACCAATAACATCAGAGAGAAATACTAGGTTTCTAAAATGGTAAAGAAGCACCTAACCCAGTTCCAAACCTAAAATGTTCTAGGATGACTAATGATGTTGATCAAGGAACATACCCAATTTTGTTTTAACTGCACTGAGTGTTTTTAAAGCTGCTGCCACTGATCTGGATGAGCTGAGTTAAACAGTGATATTCTACATCAGTTTGTAAGGACCAGGAACAAACATCCTGACAGATGGACAACAGCTATTGAGAATGGGCAAAATCACGTCCAACATCTGCACTATGAGCACTGGTGCTCCACAGGGCTGTGTGCTCTCTCTCTCTCTCGACTACTCTTGTCTTTATACATAATTGACAGCACTTCACATAATTCATAACACCTCTGTTAAGTTCTTGACATTTTCTGAATACACCACAGTTATTGGCTTTCAGAACAGCAATGTATCTGCTTAAAGAAGAGAAGTTAACTGTCTGGTCCAGTCAATAAAACCTGAGCTGAATACTCCTAAAGCTTGTGAGAGTGTGCACTTGAATAAAGCTTATTCAGATTTTTATTCATTTATAAAAAGTTTTGAAAAGTCAAACAATGTGCGCAATTAACATTGTAACTGTAAGTATGTAATCATATACTATTAGACCAAAAAAATTAAATGCACTGTGTATATTTGTGTATCTTTATGGCATGCAGGTGTTGGCAGACAAGCATGGCAATGCATTGTGGCTCAATGAGAGAGAATGCTCTATTCAGAGAAGAAACCAGAAAGTGGTGGAGGAGGCACCCAGGTTTGTTTGACAGATATTTCACTATGAACTCGGCATGCAATACAGATTGAAAGAAAACACTATTATATTGGAATAAAGATGGAATTGAGGTGTGAGTGTACCAAGTTGGGTATACAGCCAACTACGACCAGAAAAAAACCCACTGTATATCTGTGTTGGCTACGTTATTTGCCTGGAATTAAGCCTGAACTTAATTACTTTCGCCACAATAATGTTTTGTCTTTCCTGCATGTATCTGAATAGAGAGCTTCTGAGTGCCAGTGTAGCCACATTACTAGAGACACAGACCAATTAGAGTAAAGCAGAGGATAATATAGCAGGTGACAACAGAGAAACATTGAAAGTTAATGAATAGGGCATCACCAATTGAAATGAATTGGGCACCCTGCAATTTGAGTCAAGCAAACTTAGTATATAAGGGGGTCAGGTAAAAAAAATTTTTATAACAAACTGTATAGAACTGAGAAATCTTAATGTAATATTGCAATTATATAATATAGGATTATATGCTAGTGCAAATTTTAAAAAATCAGCTAAACTTGCATAGAAGACCACTTATCATTTTCCTATGGTTTAGAGAGACAGAGTAAATAAGAAGGAATAGGGAAATAAATCACAAGTAGCTGCTCGGAAATAGATACCAGTCTAAATTATTAGAATTGTTATTATAATATTATATATAATATATATTGTTTAATAATTATTATAAGTCATGTTTTATTTTCATAGGGGTGAGCAGAGGGAAGAGTGTTCAAATCATTAAAACTGTTTACATTAAAACTGATGCCAATCAAAAATTGTAAAGTAAATGGTGTGGCAAGCTGCCTAAGAGGTTGTCTGTCTGTATTGCATATGCTAATTCAGCAATGCATGTACCACTTACAAAAAAAAAAGACACATTTGCGTATGTCTGTTTAGCACTTTTCTGGACCCAGATACTAGGAGAGCGATGGGAGAACAGGCCGTGTCTCTGGCTAAAGCAGTGAAGTACTCCTCAGCTGGCACTGTGGAGTTTCTTGTTGACTCCAAGAAAAACTTTTACTTCTTGGAGATGAACACACGTTTGCAGGTTTGTTTGCTCATAAATGTTTGTGCTACTTTAAAAAAATTGTTTTTTTCTAGATGCTGTATTGAGAATGTAATATTGTATATTGCAAATATGTCCCCAGCTAGGGTCCCCACAGTGATTCTCTGCCATTTCCCCTACTGCCCTCAATTTATCCAAGGCATAAGTGACATTTTTCTTCATTTGAACAGAAAAGAAAATTTGAGCTGAAACCTTGGTGATACATAAAAAGAAAGTGTCTTTGAGTAGGTACAGGCAACACAAAATGTATCCTCGCTGCTCCTGATAATATATTGAGGTCTTTTGGAGTGAACTGATTGGTCTGTGCAAGGAACTGAACGTTTTCAAAGTTTTATTCCTTGATGAGTCTGAATTTGGATTTGTTCCAAACACTCAACCCACTGACAACTCATCCTCTAACCCCCATGTAAAATGCAGGAGTGCTTGTGTGGCCAACTGTTCTCCCTGGCATATTCCTTCTACAGAGCATGCTATTCAGTTTAATAAAACTGTGGGTAAAGGCAGTTATGCTAATGCTTTCAAAAACATCCCCCTCCATCCTTGTTAATGGCAACTTTTTGGTATAGACAAAGTCTCAAATTATTAATACTCTTTAGCCTTTTTTTACACAGTAATCCTGGTAATTTACCAGCAAATTACCAGAATGACTTTACTGGTAAATACATAATTGTGCTGTTCAAACAAGCAATGGCATTTTATCTTTTTACTGGTAATGTATTATTTACACATCACTATCAAAATCATAATTGTAGACAAACGTCTCTGCTTTCTATTTCCGCAAACAGCACAGAGTAAACACGCCATCCGCATCAGAATGATTGGCTCAAAGCAGACTTAACTTTAGCATGTTCTGTGGGTTTACTGGTAACCCTGTTCTGTGTTCACACATAGCACCTACTGGTAAACTTCTGGCAATGTTACAACTTCTCTTACTGGTAAATTGCCACAACTAATTTACCAGTAATTTTTAAAAGGTTGTGTTCACACGATCAGCCAGTAATTTACCCAGTAAAGACAATGTGTGAAAGGAGCTATCAGTCATAGTATAATGTATAGTATAATGCAATGTAAGTCGCTTTAGATAAAAGCGTCTGCCAAATGCATAAAAATGTAAATGTAAAATGTAATCTGCATTACATTTTGCAAAAATGTAAGTCTTTCCCGGACTCTCTCTTTCACTCTGCCCGGTTGGTGAAATGAACTCCATATCTCCATCAGAATGGCTGAGTCATTAGCCATTTTCAAGAAACAACTAAAAACTAATCTTTTTCGTCTTCACTTCCTTGACTAATTTACTAACACACCCCCACTTCTACTTCTTAAAAAAATATATATATATCCTTCTTATACTGTGTTGAAATATCTGAGACCTGTCTATATCTATGCACTTATTCACTGTTGCCTCTTAATGTAATTGAAGTTGCTTCCTTGTCCTTATTTATAAGTCGCTTTGGATAAAAGCGTCAGCTAAATGACTAAATGTAAATGTATTTAAATTATTAATGCTCAAAGTTTTTTGTTGTGCACCTTACTACTGGTTACCGTAGCAACCCTAATAAACTAAAATATAATCCATTATTTGAAAGCCTTGACCCGTGTCTTGCTGTTACGGTATTTGCGCAAGTAATTTACATAATTGCATCAATGTTGCAGCTCAGACAGGCTGTGGATTATTGTTAATAATGTTGGAATTGTTCTTACAGTTTTGATTCTTGCACAGACCAATTATTTGGCTTTATAAGAGCATAATATTATCGTCAGAAGCTGCAGGGATTAAATTTTCGTTGCCAGTATCTGCTTTTTTACTCATGGCATCAGCTGACTTGCATTTGAATAAAACACAGAGGACCACATTTTCAACTAAAAATCTTCTTTACTGTTGTACTGAAGAAGAAACCCTGGAAGGCCTGAGGGTAAGTAAAGTAGGGTAGGAGGGAGTAAATTACCAACAAGTTTTTATTTTGAGTGAACCACCCTTTTAAGCTGAAGTGCCTCAAAAAAGCACAAGTCAAACAACATCCTTCATAAAGGTTTCTTCAATGCAATGGATAAATAATATCAAGTACAATTAAACAGTCAGAGCTGATATATAAAACACCTGCGATTCTGCAATGAAACTTCCAATACTCACATTCGAGTCGAGTAGCCTCGTTTGGTGCAAAACACACTAGGGTCTAGTTATTTCAATACCCAGTAAATGGCTATATCACATGTTCTGTAGCACAAACAAGCCACTGCAGAAAATTGAGAATGCTATGCAAAATGTAACGAGTAACAGTTTTGTTATCAGTTAAAAATCAGTTAAAAATTATTTTTTTTTTTTAAAATAAAAGAAAAAAGTTGGTAAAATCATTGATACTCAGTCAAAGTATAGCGCAGCCAAAAAAAGATATATTAACAAAGTACATTTCCTCAAATAATTTACACAGGTTAATAAGAGTTTCTTATACACCTTGTGTTAGTGTTCATGTTTAGTAGGAAATTGCTTGGTGAGTTGTTTCTTGATTAAGGTATTACTCTACTATTTAATTGCAGGTGATAGATTTGAAAATTACATATTCTATAAAAGCGGAATTTGAGCAGTAGGCACAGTTCCATTTGTACAAAGCACTTATTGTACATGTATTATTTAATGATGTGAGTAAATGTTTCCCTTTCAGGTGGAGCACCCTATCACAGAGTGTATTACAGGACTCGATCTGGTGCACCAGATGATTCGCATTGCAAAAGGTTACAAACTCCAGCACAAACAATCAGATATACCCATAAATGGCTGGGCAATTGAATGCAGAGTCTATGCAGAGGTAAACATGTGTTCTTAGTACTGTAAGATTTGTGATTTGTGGATTTTTTGGCTAATGCTGAATGGACAAATACCTGACCATTTAAAGTGAAATGTGTTATTTATGAACGACTAGCAGTGCCACAACCCTCAACACCGATGTTGACAAACTGGTCACTTGTATCCATTTATGTACGTTTATTATCCCAGTTATGGAGCTCTACCTGGCTGTTTGCTATAAGAATTTTTTCTGTTCTCTCCTACTGGCCTCTCCCTGCTTGCCTAGAAGCATGTTTCACCTTGACATCTACAAAATTATGTCGTTCAACAAGCCTGTTACACTAATGCTTTCAAAACCATCCCCCTTCACCCCTTTTAGCTGCAACTTTTTGGTATTAGGTGGAAGTCTCAAATTATTTGTAATCAAATTGTTATTGTTAATTGTTAATTGTTGCTTTAAAGTATTTTGCTGTGTGTCTTACTACTATTTGCCATAGCGATCCTAAAATATTCAGCTCCCTCTATGAAGCACTATGCTGGATCCAACTCTTTGTTCTCCATTTATTACATTTGCATTTAGCAGACGCTTTTATCCAATTTACAAAGTGACTTACAAAGTGAGGGAAACAATGAAGCGATAAATCATAAGCAGGCAATAACATCAGCTGTACACAGTTACAAGAGAGTCAAGTTTTTAGAGGTTTCTTGAATATAGTGAAGGATGCAGCAGACCAAACAAAGTTTGGAAGATCATTCCACCAGCGAGGGATAGTAAAGATGAACCTGCAAGCAAGTGATTGTTTGCCCTTTGAAGAAGGTATTAAAAGGCGATGTTCATTCACTGACCGTAGGGATCTGATAGGGGTGTAGATGTTTGAGTTTGTGAAGGTAAGTTGGTACAGAGCAGTAGTGGTTATGTATGTGAGAAAGGAAACTGGTAGCTAGTAAAGGGAAATGAAGAGACGTGTAACATGGACTCTTTTAGGCTCTTTGAAGACAAGTTGAGCTGCTGCGATCTGAATCAGTTGTAGTGGTTTAAGTGCCCTTGCTGGAAGGCCAGCCAACAGGGCATTGCAGTAGTCCGGCCAAACAGTCCTTATTAGACTGATTGTTGAAAGTCTGCTTTCCCAACTCCCCTCTCAATTGCTGCATTAATTACAATTGTAAAATAACTCTTTTTTTTAAAATCTTAGCATTTCTTTTTAAAAAAGAAGTATTCCTATGGAAAAGCAAGGATTCCTTTTCTTGTCACCCATCTAAAAATAAATACTGAAGCGGACAATCAGGATGAACATAGCAACATATAATGGCTCTTTGGAATCTGCAAGTTGGTGACTATTTTTCTTGACTGAACACACAAAAAGAAACACACATGTCAGGGCTGGTGTTAAGTATATTGTATATATACTACTGTGTTATATGTATTTCTTAATATTATTATTAATAATTTAAATTTGTATGTAACCTTTGTTACATAACTAAATAATAAAAAGTTTTTTAGATGAGCCTCACGTATTTATGCTTGAATGTGTGATTCATAATTACTGGTTGTGTACCTGTGTGAAAGCTCTGAACCGTGCCCAGGCTTGGTTCATTTAACCGTGCTCTTGCCCACTTGAAGAGCATGGGTCGATTGGGCTCAGGCACAGTTTCTTTGTAGTGTAACCGCTATCTGCGCCAGAGCAGAACAGCTACTCATCATTATGACAACAAACACCTTCTATTATTACTTAGATAGTAATTTTATTAATTTAATTCAAGTATATTTAGATTTATAACGTGTTTGGTTCTCACCTTGTTATTAAGCAAGAATTGTAGTTTGCGAGTAAAGCTGCAAATTCCTCCAAGTCTACTGTCTCTGTAATAATCTTATGATATGTGCTGTAAAATCAACTGATCAGCAGGAATGATTGCAACGATCGGCTTATGCACTCATCCAACAAGTACATACGCAGTCTTACCGTTTTTAAGAAATGTTATTTCTCTGGCCTTGAAAAACAATGCTACTCTGCTTTAACTGGACAGCATGTAGCAAGATTGAACACAGTTTAAGTTACTTGTTTGTGAGCATTAAGTGCCGAAACAATCAAGCATAAATACATATTGGTTTTTCTTAAATTACATAGGAGGGAAACGTATAATGTCTTGTAACAGACAAGCCAGTTACTAAGTGTTTTCCCTGTAGTTTTCATCCCCACCGCTAGGGGTGCTATGGCGCCTAAATGAGGATCTTAATTTAAGAAGCTTAAGTAGAGGTGGTTCAGTAGAGGAAGTTAGCAGAACAGCAGCAGTAGAAAGCATGGCTTAACTGCATTTTGTGCTATGTCCTTGTTGGAAAATGTTTCATTTCAAGCTCACCTTTAAAAGGACCCTATATCTGTGACTTTAATTTAATTGATTTAAGCAAAATCTGTAAATCATTTTGACCACTAATTAAAACCATGACATCGTCAACATAAGCTGGCAAGCCAATTTTTTAAAACAATTTGGTAAGCGTAATCATTAAGTCTTATTTGTTGTAATGATTCAGTGGCCAAGGAATAAAACATTCCAGATAAAGAACACCCATCTAATACTACTTTAAACCTGAAATAAGGGACATAAGCCTGCATTTATTTTTAAAGCACCCTCAACTTCACTGTAGAGTACTTTGACTTTATATATAAATTCTTGACAAAGACCGAAAGCTGCCAAGGTTCTCCAAGGATCTAAAGATATCAGGCAAAAATACAGATATAACAATTTTGAAACGTGCAAAATGTCCTGAATGAATGAGATGTTATCAAATATGGTCGCTCTCGCCAGGTTCTTGGCTAATTTATAATCACTGAAAAGCAGTGACACCGGGCGCCAGCTCTTAATATCAATATCAAGATCTCCTTTCTTTGTAATTAGAGTAATTACCGGCAACTCAACTGCAACCTGCCTTCTGACAAGCTGTCATCCAGTACGTGTAGTAAATTTAATTTAATTCAAAATGATTTATAAAAATCAAGTGAAAGACCAAAAATCTCTGGAGCCCTTTTAGACTCCATGCCTTAAAGGGCCTTATACAGCTCTTCCAATCTTAAAAGGTGCGAGAGAGAAGCATTACCCTCCTCAGACATCTGGGATAACAAAGTCAAAGTCAAAGAAAACATTTGGTTTATTACTCTCTGACCTAAGTTCGTTTTGTAAAGATTTGGATACAAATGAACTGCTTTCCTTCGGATATTCAGAGGGTCTAATAATAACTACCCATTCTCAGAACGTAAGGCTTGAATGAAGCACCTTAAGGCTCTGATGTTTGCTTTTAAGGTGACTACTGGATCCGCACCTCCCTACCTCCTCTCACTTCTTCGCACTTATGTGCCCACCAGAAATTTAAATGCTTATTCATGGTATGGCTCTTTCCTTTTTTTTCTCCTCCTGCAGTTACAATTACTGCTTTTTTCAGCATGCACTTGGGCGGCACGCACACACAGGTCCTGAACAACTATACTTTCTGTTTCCTTCTCTTCTGTTACTCCTAGAGGAAGTTGGAAAGGCATAGGCATGTGGTTGACTTGGGTGAATCTGGTATTGCTTACGCTCATATTTCAGGTTTGTGAAATTGGACACCATCCCATGTCTGCTAATTATTTTCTCATATCATTTAATGTATAGGGCAGGGGTTGTCAAAATGTAGGGCACACCTCCCCAGGGGGCCACCAGAATGTGCCAGGGGAAAAACGCATGGGGTTAAAAGTAGTCACTGTGCAGCTGAGACTTCTTCTGTAATTGTCATGAAACTTTGTGAGCATCATTCCAAGACATAGAAGATTCAAAATTACAAAGGAATTTTTGATGTCTTAAACGATGTTGCCATGTAAAGGTGGTAAATTTACTGTGGAAAATAGGAAACAGGAAGTCTCATATCTACAGCATGAATTGACTGATATGTTGGCAAATATGTTTGGTGTGGCAGGCTGATGACATTGATAAGACCATAGCGCTATGGCAACAGGAAGTGCATCACTTAAAACAAACTTTAAAATAGTTAACATACATTTAGACACTTTGGCCACATAGTCACTTCAGACTTGAAGTGAGAATAATGAGCTATGGTTGATGTAATGCTCCAAAAGGATCTGTGATATTTTAAGTACTGTTGCCATGATAACATGTCAAAATTGAAAACCACATTCAGATGTAGGTGAGGCACTTAACATGCTTGAAATGGCATGAAATTTGGCACACTCATCATAGTGTTTTATTTACTATTTTTTGTCTTTAGGAGCCGCATCTAATTTGAAGTTGCATGTGGCTTTTGCATGTTGTGATTGTTGTGAGGGTGCCATTTTACCAAGGCTTTAGAGCAAGCCTGAATGACAAAGGGTGCCAAGATTGTGCTTGCTTCCTTAACACTTTTGGTTAACCAGGTGAACAACAGGCAGAAATCGGCAATGGCAAACAGGAGGCAGGAAGTAATCAGGACATGTGGCAAATAATCAGAAACAATAACAAATCCAAGTCAATGTCAGGCAGCAAACAATCAATAATGAGAACAGTCCAAAATCATACACCGGTAATAAAAATTAGAATAACGGGAATAAACACTCAGAATTGAGGCACAAGGCAAATCAAGACTTTGCAATGAATATCTAAATGAGTCCGGTCTATATGGGTGGTGGTTAATGATCAGGTGCGGGAACAGGAAGTGATCAGCGCCAGGTGAGTTGACTCTTGGGAGTTGTAGTCCAAAAAACTCCACGGTAACACTAATAAATGAGATTCACCCACGCAGTGGTTTATTATTTTTTTTACATATTTCGAACATTATCTGTCCTAAAAAGAAAAGTTTTTAGCATTTAGCATTATTTTTTAGATTATAAGATTATATAATTTAAGATCAGATTTTTTTCTGTTTCATTTTGCTTTGTAAAAGACTACTTTTAAAGCACTTTATAAGAACTTTAAAGCACTTTCAACAGAGCTGATTGTACCTGAACTAACCTGTGTTTAGTTCCTGAGTTCCTCCTGTGGGCTCAGAAGTTTTTATAAGAAAGAGAAAAATTTGATTAATCAAACTGGATCACAATCTGGATCTTGTGTCTTATCTATCTGTCTTAGGATCCATACAAATCATTTGGTCTCCCCTCAATTGGCTGGCTCTCTCAGTACCAGGAGCCACTCAACTTAGCTGATGTGAGTATGCCTGTGCCCTGAGGTTAGGCCTGGGTGGTGATATAACAACATTTTTCAGCCTTTTTGATAATAATTGATTTGTATTTAATTGTTAATGTGTCAAAAAAAGTAGCAAGCTATGGATTACAGCTTTAAATCAGAATCATCAGATAATGTGCTTTGAAAATGCTTTTATACAAGACACCACTAATCAAAAGTTCTGTCTCAAGTAATTTTCAAAATCATATTTTCATATTTCGTAAAATACTGACCTCTTATTTTTTGAACATTTTTGTGAAGGTTCGAGTGGACAGTGGAATCCAGGAAGGAAGTGACATCAGCATCTATTATGATCCCATGATTTCTAAGGTAATGTATAAATGTTTAGGTTACAAGACATAAAAAGATTAAAATGTCCAACTTTTTTTTTTAATCTGTTTTTTTTTTTTGTTGATTAGCTGGTCACGTACGGTGAAACGCGAGCGGAAGCTCTAAGGAAAATGGAACACGCACTTGATAATTATGTCATCAGAGGTACACTCTCATGAAGAAGTGTGAACATTTAAATGTGACAATGTTTAAAAAACATTTCATTTCTAATATTTTTATTTTTTTAGGTGTAAGTCATAACATTCCTCTTCTAAGAGAGATCATTGTTCACCCTCGGTTTGTGTCTGGTGATATAAGTACTAAGTTTCTCCCAGAGGTGTATCCTGATGGTTTTAAAGGTCATGTATTAACAGCAGGAGAGAGATGGGAGCTACTGGCCACCACTGCTGCTCTCTATGTAGCAGCACAGCTCCGCTCACAGAGGTTCTTGGGAAATCTAAGGTGAGATATTGTTGGGCCATTTTGATTTAAGCTCACACTCGCTAGTTATGATTGTTGATTGCTTTGGATAGATTCTACACTTATTATTGAGGTATATCTTTTTGTTCCCCACATATATAAAATCCCACATATAATGTTTATTAAGGTTTCTAAAAGCTGTTTACTGTGGTATGTAGTATTTTTTATATTTTTAACTTGAAAAATTAAAATAGCTTTTTGTTGCTACAACCTTTTCTATAAAGAAATATCAAACAGGACATTTCATTCTGTACATTTACATTACATTTAGGCATTTGGCAGACACTTTTATACAAAGCGACTTACAAGGTGAGGAAAACACTGTAGTGATCATTCTGTAGTGTTATAAAAATTTTGCTGTCTTGTGCTGTGAAAGCTACACTATGGAACATGCTAATATTGTCTGCTTGCTTGAACTATTTTTTTAATGTTTACATTGCATCTGAAATGTATAGGACGGTTAAAAAATAAAAGCAACCGAATGCTGGTTTGAGGAAAAGCACAAAGATTGCTTACTGTTTACATTTACATTACATTTACATTTAGGCATTTGGCAGACGCTTTTATCCAAAGCGACTTACATTGCATTATACTACACATTGATCATTATACATTGAGTATGTGCAATCCCTGGGATCGAACCCATGTTGTTAACGCCATGCTCTAACCACTGAGCTACAGGAAAGCTTTATTTACACCTGAGAAGCTGAAGCTCATTGTGAAGGATGGGACATATCTTTGGACATCTCAGATGGGAGTAGGAAAAGCAGTTAAGAAACAAATAAGTAAAACTCATTACGACACAATAAAATGATTTATAATTTTTGACAACTTTTAGGTGGCACTGTCACAACATATTTATGAGGTGGTCAGGATGTTGTGACAAAGTTTCATGTTAATACACAGAAGTTTTGCAGAGATACAAAAGCATGCAAATTTAGTGGCATTGTGGCAGTAGGTGTTGCTATAATAGTTATAAATTTATAGAAAATTACCTAACGTTGCTAAGAGTCATCATTTTTATCTCTCTTTTTGATGCTTGTTAAAGAATACATTATATTTTGTTAAATCATAATATCATAGTATTTGTTAAAGAGAAAAAAAAGTAAATGGCAAAAATGTGTACCTCCTTGCCCTTGATATATAACAACAATGACGCACACAATCTTTGTGTTGTCTGTTGTGGAGCAGGGTGTGCACGGTCAGCTCTCGAGGGAGTTGGCTTTTATATATTGTATAATTATATTGTGAAAAGCTATTGTGAAACATCTATATTGTGAACAGCTTTCATTGACAATGCTCCTCTCCTGTTTGGCCGTGGCTCGCTCTCCTTGTGAAGGTGGTCCTGCATATGTCAAGGAATCCCAGTAGCTTCACTTGAGAGGCTAATTCCTCTAGTGCTTAAGAGCGCTGCCTGATAGATCTCAGGAAATCAGTGTGTGCTTTCCGCTGCCATGAGGCATTGATTTTCTGCAAATGCAAATTGAGGTGTCTTTTCAAATTTTCTGCAGCTTGTTCGAGTTCACCTCTAAAAAGTTTTGTTCAGTTCTTGTTCTGCTGGCCAGCCACTTGAGGATACCAAATTTACTAAGCTCAAAACCCAAGGTCAGTTTTGAGGAGCTAATCTGAATGTATTATATATGAAATACCTGTTCTTGCCTTTTAATTGAGAAATACCAAAATACCAATGGATGGCTTCTCCAAAGCCTAGCTTTGCAAGGCTGAGTTTGTATGCTGCAGCACATCTGGTCTACAATCAACCAAAACGAGCCCATGTCACACCCCTACTGACCTTACTCCACTGGCTACTGGCTAAATCATTTCTTTACACAAAAAAGGTGAGGGCTACAAGAAGATCAGCAAAGCTTTACATATCAGTCAAAATACTGTAGTGCAAGTGATCCAAAAATTTAAGAGAGATGGAAATGCAACCATCTTACAGAGCCGTCCAGGCCGTCCACGGAAGTTAACATCTCGACAGGAGCGTCTTCTGATAAGAAGGGTTAAAGAAAATCGCCATGCAAGTTCACTGCAGTTAGCTAAAGCAGTAGAAAGCCAAACTGGAGTGACCGTTTCCTGTGACACCATACGGCGCACACTGCAGAGGAA
>JAZGTJ010004589.1:1222-30329 GCA_036877575.1 Botia almorhae
TATACAGTTAAAAAGCTCTTTCAGACAGAGTACGAAGCCACGATTTCCTGTAAATGATATCATACAAATGCGATCCACCGATATAGGACATTAAATGCAATATTTGACCTGTCGTGCTGCCTCTCATATCAAATCCAACAATTAAATAATACGACTTATTCTTTGAACCGTATATTACAAAGATTAAGATATGATTGTAACTGCTGTTCTCTTTGGCTTCAGGTTCGTGAGGCTTTGGCAGGAAGACTGTCACTGAGGAACCTCAGCTCCAGCCCCACCAGAGTAAATAACATTATATAACACACACTGCACATCAGTTCCACATTATTCTTCTTCTCATAAATCTGCAATCCGTAACGTGTTTACACAGCAAACCAGTGTTTAACACCGTCTCCTCACCCCGATTCACAACTGTACGTTTATAATAATGATTTATAATTTGAGCTGTCAGGTTGGATTTTGTTGTCAGTCACTTCATTCGGCTTCAACATACATTATGTGTAGTATGTAGAGTAACCTGCAATTTTATGTTTCGAACAAAGATGGCGACAGAGGCAAAGGTTATGGATTGCAGCTTTAATAATCAGCTAGTTATTGTTACACCGTCTCTGTTGTGTTTATTCTGACTTTGAATGTTGTTTCTGAATGACAGACTACTAATGCAGGAACATCAAGTGGTTTGGGTTTCCTGGACCGGCTGCGGAGGAGAAGTAAGTTAATGATTTACATCTCAAAACATTTACAGTACATACTGCAGAACATTGGGTTGAATCATTGCGTCACTCTGGAAGAGTCTGTCTGCCAAATGAATAAATGTACTGTACATGTAAACGTGGAGTTCTTCAGTAACATGTGACCAACTGTTTACAGATGTGTACAACACGTCTGATCCCAGAACATCTGCAGCAACTAACAGCTCCAGCGCCTACGATGCTTTAATGAATCCCTAACTTAACTGCTAGAACTTCTGTATTACTGCATTTTACTGTATTACTGCATTACTGTATTACTGTTGTTTATTAACAACAACACGTCAATGATGTTACTGTTACTGTTTTAGCATGAAATGTTGGAGATTGCTACTGTTAAAGTAGGTTAACAGTTTTTAGATTTTATATCTTAGTATGTTATGTACAATGTTTACTTGTAACGTTCGTTTATGTATAGCCACAAACCTTAAAGTTGTAGCTACAAGAAGCTATCGAACACTTACAGTCCAGACACACAGAGAAACATTTTGTTAGCCCTAACGATCCCTGCATTTTTAGAAGGAGCTACTTGACTTAATTCAATGTTTATGTATAATAAACCTGCCACAGGCCTGTGTCATATTATACATGATTACACTATAGACACTTGTTTTCCAGTGGGCAGGTTATTGACGCTTGTACTGGCCGCTGTTGAGCTGTGACTGACGCGTCTCCTCTCGCTCTTTATTTACATGCCCATTTATTATTGTGCGTTTCTTCATGCAATGGCGTGATTTGGCCACAAGAGAACTCCATTATCCACTTCAGCAGTTCTAGCGTTTTCCCTGCTGAAGACGAACAACAGAGACCATCGTAGAAATTCGGCTAATTTAACGGAATAAGGCCCAAAACAGCCTGCGTGAAGGAATTTTGTAATGGTTTGAATGGAAACTTCTAAGGGTCTCAGTGTGTTCTGCTGGTCGTTTGTTGGGTTCTATTGGTGAAATAAACCATCATTAAATCCTGCTGGAATACAAATCACACTACATTTTATTTTGGCTTTAACTGTAAACAGCTGATGGTTCAAACTGGTATTTGTAAGGGAAACCATTCGAATTTGGTTTTCAGCAGCGTTGTGTCCCGCCAGGTACACTTTCTAATAAAATGTTTATTTAATAATCTTTGGAAAATGTTGTTTATTAAAAGAAAAACAAAAAAAGTGATCCCTCTAAACTGCCTCCATTGTGTTAAGTCAAATGTTTCAGTGGCTCAACTGGTCGAGCGCTGCGTTAGCAGCACTAGGGTTGTGGGTTCGAATCCCAGGGAACACACGTACTGACCAAATGTATAGTGTGAATATGCTGTTAGTCGCCTGATAATGCATGACTGTATATAAGTCAGTTCTGTGATTTTTTTAGCCTGCTATTCCCAGACGTGTCGTGACAGCTGACATGTTCCTGTCAGATACTGTCAGTTCCCCTTGTGTTCACTAGAAGCAAGCGTGTACTGTTGGGAACTATGGCAACAAGCCACAGAGTGTCTGACATTGTTGTTGTGTTTGTATAAATATGGCCCTGCATTTGTAGTACGGAAATGCTATAAAGTAATAGAACCACATTACTGGACTATATATATATCTATAAACAATTTGGGCATAACAATTTGTTCTGACACAGAATAAAACGTAACTAGGTTTAAAAGTATTGTGTAAAAATATATGAAAAGTTTTGAACATGCACACACACGCACATATATATATGTAAATATATATATATATGTATATAATGTTAGAAAACCTTTCTGCTAACATTACTGAAAACTTTAAGATAACTTTTGGAGGATGTTGGCCAACGTTCTGAGAACATTCCCTGTCAGCTGGGCAGCTGCAGTTACATCACCGCTCGAGAACGTTTTGTGTGTTTGTTCAGTGAGGTCTCATTCGTTTTAAGCACAACTTTTAATAATGCATTCAAGCAGATTATCGCTGATAGGAAGATGAGAAGCTGTTACACTCAGAACTATTAAAGCTAATGGCTGTGTTCAGACAGAGAGAACCGAGGGTAACTCGAGGTATTCCAACAATACAAAACCATTTTTTCTCTGCCTGCCTTTTCTGCACCAATGCAAAATAATGCAAATGTAAAAATTTTACCTGAAAATCGTGTCTAAATAAACCAAGTGTCAACTGTCTGTCTGTAGGCTACAGTAACCTTAAATGCAATGAAAAGAATTTAAATATTAAGAATCTAACACGTTCAACAATTATTTGAATGAATGATTTCATATTATTATAAACAATTATATTTAATTGGAATGATTAGTTCTACAACTTGTTTGAGACAGAGTTAGGTTATTTTTTGCTGTGAATAAAGCAGATTTTGTTGTTTTTTCATTTGAATATGACTACACAGTGTGAATTTTGCATAGGTCTGTGTGACTTTCATGTAGACGTGCATGGGTCTTTGAAAGCTGACCATAACTGGGCACAGCATAGTCACTGGTTTGGCCAGTATTCACAAAACAGAATTAATTATATATACAGAATGAATTGATAATGATGTGTTTTATGTCCACTGTGGGTTCGAATGTTACTGTGGCTGTGAAACACTGTAGATGAAACAGATGCCACCCAAACGTCCTCTATGCAACACACGCCCCTCACGATCATGTTGCGCTTATGTTGATTTTTGTATTCCAGCGCTGTTATTCTAGTTTCCCAACAGACTGTACAAGACATAGTAAATAATGAGCATTATATATCAAACACAGCCCTCCATAAAAATAGAATTGTTCTTGGAAAATAAAGCTTTTGTCTTACAGCCGTCATTATCCTTCAGTTGCGATCGTGGATATGTTAAGCTAATAATATATATATATATAAAATACGAAACAACATTTTATATATTGTTGTTTTTCATGTGCTAATGTAAAAACTTGAATGGAATTAACCTTCAAGAAAATTTTCTCTTCAAGAACATCTTTTCACATTTTGAATGAGCATGCAAAACAGATAGATTTCCATGGATGCTTATTTAACAAACAAATGCATTTGAAGAAAACAAGACGCTTAATTTGCAAGCGTGTTCCCTTAAAATACATCTTTCCAAAACCTTTTTATCTATCACAAGATCGTCTCTCATAATTCTCCGGACATCAAAGTATGTAAATGAGTCAAGTTCACCACAAATGTGTTGATAATAAACGGTCTTTCAGATCTCTGTTGTTGCCGTGGGCACGCTGAAGATACTGTATGATGTAATGCAGCAGAAATATTTCATAGGGTTTATTATTATTACACTTCTGATGAAGTTTTTTTAATAATAATTAATAATAAAGCTTAATTCCTAACTCATAAGTTTAAACTTTATTAGGATTATTCTTAAAATTCTGTCTGTCTGTCTATATCTATCTATCTATCTATTTATCACATCTATCTACCACATCCAAATGCTGAGGTTTAGTGTAACCACATGCTGAGTAAAGTGGGCAGTGTACATTCTACAGTGTGTTACCACATATTACGGTACTCATAGTTACTGTATATGAAGTGGATGTGGTAGTGGCCAGTGTAGCAGCTGCATGACCACAGCACGGCCCAATAGAATTTCTGTGACATCTGTTGAACTCTGAGTTTAAGTGTGATGTTGAACCCAAGAAATAAACAGACATTGTGTGATGTCATTCTAACAGAACAGATGCTTTCAGTTTGATGCAGTGATCTTTAAAGTGCTAAAAATTATGCTGTAAATTCTAAATTCACATTTGAAGTCGACAGAAGTCTGAAGTCGACAGAAGTCTGAAGTTCACAGAAGTCTGAAGTTCACAGGAGTTTTTGCAACTGAAATTGCTTCAGTGGAGAAACTCATGTGCGATTCTTTGAAAGAAAAGTTACATGCTGCTTTTACATGATATTACATGATTATTAACATGATGTTCACATGTTAATACATCGTAATTAGCTGTTTTCCTTTAAATTGGGAGGATGGGTCATATTTCGCAAAATGTCGCAATTAGCACCTTTAGACTTGTTTAAGGATATTGCTTCTCAACTGAGGAAGATTTGAGGCACATTTTAATAAATGCCAAAAATGCCAGCATAACTATCTGCGTTTTTGTTGTTGTTGTGTAAAGACAGAAATATTGAACCGATAGCTGAATAAATGCTATTCACTATAACATCACATGATATTTAACACATCAAAACAGCAGAAATCAGATCATTTCTGACGTGCTTTCGCTTCTGAAACACTGCACAATTATATCACATTTAAAGGAACGTTCCAAATTGGCCACAAGTGACAGTAACCAATCAAAGCTGGACAGGCCACGCATAGTCCTGCATGCAGAATTTGTTAGTCAAATCTGAATGGAAAGTTTGAAGCTGTAGGCTGGTGTGCTGACTTATCCAGGTGGCCTATGGATGCCGGGAATGTAGAATGCAAATGTGAGTGAGTGCCTTGTAAATTTTCTTCCTTTCACCGCCCATCACTGTATTCATCAGCTCTCTCTATTTCTCAATCAGCAGCCAATTTCAGTCTAGAAACAGGTTCTGCTGGAGAACGTCTGTTATGACATAGCATCGCTGATTCTCTCTCCTAAAAATGCATGTTGTAAGGTGAGTTTCCTTTAATTTGGTCGTATCTTGTTTTAACGCTGCGGTCCAAATAAAAGAGTTTAATTATTTTAATAAGATTGTAGTTATCAAGTTGCTGTTATCTGTCAAATAAATACAATTTACTCTGATAGCGTTATAAGAGGGATGTAAAATAACTCTGTTCGTTTGAATACTTCTCTCAGACTTTCCAATTAGACAATGTTATTTATTATATTTATTATTATTATTATTATATTTTTTGTTGTAAGGGTTTGTAAGACGTCAATTTGCAGTCGTTCTGAAAATGTGTTCATAGATTTTAGAATTTATGAATCGGCGTGTAATTGGAATTTTCACACATTTGTTTTTTTGTCTGCATGAGGATCTTCTAGAAGAACATGTGGATTCATGTGTATGTTATGCAGGTCATTTAAAGAGCAGCATTTTAAACAGTTCTGCTGAAGCTGTGTTTGTGTTCAGACCTCATTCAGAAGGCTTCGCTGAGTTTAAATAAGATGGAGATGATATGGCCTCAGGATCCCCTTTCTACTTTCTATTATGAGATAAAAAAAAAACTAAAGTATTTTTCATGTTTTTGTAATAATAGCTACTTTCGTTTCACTCGTGTGTGTATATAAAGCGTTGTAAAGCATTTTTACAAGCAATTTCACGCAGGGCTCATCGCTAACAAATAATCAAAATTACAGTAAGCACCTGTAAGTCTTTCTTAGCTAGACATACTGTTTTTAAAGAAAACTGTAGAATGACTTTTATAAACAATGTATCGTTTAACTTTTAGGTTTAAGAGACCATCTGATGCAGGCATGCTGTTGTTTGCTGCACTGCTCATTTTTAGCCAGGTAAAGTTATAAATGAATAGAGGCATATGCAAGATGCATAACTCACATCTCAGTTTAATAACAGCTTTTAATTATGACTGCTAGTGTACATACAGTTGTGCTCTGAATGACTATTTCTGCTCTTTTCGTATTGACGACCAAGGTGTTAAATTTCTTGATTAATTTTCTGTACACAATTCCCTACAGTCATCCATCCACATACTGCTGACTTATACAAATGTTATATTTGTGCTGCAAAATAATTTCTTTACTGTTTTTAAATAGAATACCAGTAATAGAATAGTAACCAAACATTTATGACCGTTTATGACTAAACTGAACAAACTGTTAATAAGCCGTATTCTGTTCTTGTCACTCAACAGACTGCACATGTGGGTAAGTTGATTTCACATCACAGATTTTTCTGTAATAATGACCAGTTCAAACAGAGCAATGTGATTAATATCAGGCGATCAATATATCAGCTAACCTGATCATTTCCTAACCTCACAGACACAGAAAACGATGTATGTAAACAGAGAATAAATCAAAGGCAAATTAAACACATGGACGATGGACAGTAAGGGCTTGTTTTTTGTTTTTATTGTACAGAGTCGGTTGATGTCACCCATTGGGCAGAAATCATGATTGAGGGAAACAAGACTTTAAATGTTGCCGGTCTGTTGCCGGATCTCATAGGGATTGTTCTGGACACAACTGGGGTGACCATCACCAATGCAGAAATAGCAGCAGGTCAGTTATATCACATCATCTTGAGTCAATCTACATTAAGTGTGTCCACATCGAGATTTCTCTAGAAATGACAACAAACAGTTTTCAAACATTTGATATTGTAAATGTAATTATGCTAAACGCACATAAGATTATGCAAAGCGTGAACAATATAAAAAATGGATGAAGAAATACTCATAACACAGGTGTGTCAGATTACAGTGAAGAGCAGAAGGAATATGCTGTGAACTCAAATGACACTATTTGTGCTTTCAGAGTGTGAGATTATTGGCCGAAACACAACGTGCTGGTGTGGAACAGACTATGTGTGGAGCAACTTCGTCTGTGACACGGTGAATAAATGCTGCAATGTGGATAAGTGTGTGGCCAACATATCAGACTTCACACCTCTGTGTCTGCCCAAAGTCAACGGTGAGCGTTCACACAGAAACCACTTCAGCTTATGGGAACGTTTCCATTAAGCAACAAAAATGTAAAAAATGTTATTTTGTATGTTCTAGAAAAGTTCAAGACATCCAGTTTTTTTGCACATTGTTTTATTGTTATTGCGTGGTTGTGTTCAAACGCGTGTTTTATTCTCTAAACGTTTTACTAACAACTTAAGAATGATGTTTTTGACACATTTGATATATAATGTTAAAATGTGTTCTACGAATGTTACTGCAGGAACCTTTTGATAACTGTGGTAGAACTTGTAGAAAACATTAGCCAACGTTCTGAGAATGTTCTCTGTTAATTGGGCACACTCTAAAATAGATTAGTTTATTGGTGAGGATGTCTCTGGTACACAACGCTGATCGTTTGACTGCTGTTGTTTCTGTAGTGTCAATCATCGGCATAATGACCGGAAGCTCGGCTACTTTCCCCCTCACGGTATGTGTGAATCTCTTTCTGATAGATGATGACTCATTGTTAAGTAGCTGATAAATGATAACTACAGGAAATGCAACTACAGGAAACACTGGACTGCAGGAAATATGGAACTTAAAGCTGCAATCCGTAACTTTTTGGGTTAAAAATAAACAAAAAACAGTTCTTGAGCAAGTAGACAGCAGTTCAGTGTTTAAAATCATCTCCTTACCCTGATTAGCAGCGGAAGGTTTCTAATGATGATTTGTAATCTGACCTGTCAGGTTGGATTTCCCACCAAATATCAGTTCATAAGTACATAAAGTGACCCGCAGTTTCATGTTTCAAACAAAGGTGGCGACAGAGAGGCTGAAGTTACGTATTGCAGCTTTAGAAAAGATGACTCAAAAAACACACAGCTCAGCTAATCATTCAATAATGACAGACGTGTTCCTCCTAAAGTTAAAATATCAGACTACATACAGATATTTTCTTTTTCAGATTGATCCTGCGTTTCGTGCGCTTAACGCCTTCAACTCATTGACAGTCACGGGCTCCATGTGAGAGGATGTTTTTCTTACAGTTATTGTGTTTTAATCGTCATCATCTTCAAGTCCTATTCAAGTCAATTCTCACATAAGATTTCATCGCATTATTGTTTGACAAGATCTATCTGAGATCTTTCTTTCCTGTCTGTTGTCACACAGTCTCACAGGGCTAAACACATACCAGCACAACTTCACAGTGGCCCTCAGTTCTGTGTTTTCCACCCTCAAAGTACAAGGCATAATAGCAACACTGTTAACTAATCCGACATTTTATACGCTCAACGTGAAGTCACTGGGTAAACGATGCAGCCACAGCACTATTTGTACCACAATTCATCCATTCATGTGTCATTCCACCGACACAGGTTTGTGTTTGATCATTTACAGGGATGGTTCACATAGAAGCGCCTACAGGAAAACTGTGCTACAACTCAAGACAACAGCTGAACTGTACCAGCCTTGAAATAATGGATAGCTGTGTTTGGCAAATGACCAGAGGTGCTGAATATCCACTGACACTGGGGCCAGGAAGTGAAGTCATGCTATCAGACATTTGTACGGAAATGTCAACAGTTACACTGCTGAAAACGAATGGATTCTGGGCAGGTGAGTACAGTAAAATTACAGCAATCATAGCGCAACAGGATGGCATGTGTATGCTTTTATTTTTTTGTACTTTTAAGGCTGCAAACTTTTAAAGCAACATTTTTGGGTTAAAAATAAACAAGAATTAGTTATTGGGAAAGTATGTGACAGATCTGTGTTCAAAACGGTCTCCTTACCCCGATTTACAACTGTAAGCTTATAATAATGATTTATAATTTAAGCATGTCGGACCCTTTTTTCATAGGAAATGTTTGGTTTAATTTCCTTTGACTGTGTTTTCATTTGCATACGTAATGAAAAAGTAACCGGCAGTTTTCGTGTGTAACGTGACCTGCAATTTCATGTTCCAAACAGACATGGCGGTCGAGAGGCTTTAGTCTAACAAATCTGAACTTCTGTTGTGATATTCCAGGAACATTCGGTTGCCTTTTTGTTTCTGGCAACATAGCCCACATGGCCCTCGCACCCATTCAGATCGCCCTGCTGCCCGAGGTTATCAATGTGACAGGAAGCCCGCCAACAGCAGACTGCTCTGCAACACCAACCACCCAAGTAACCATTACCTGTTCGATCGAGAACAGCACCGAAACATATATAACTCGACTAAAAGTTGGAACTACAGAAAAAACTGTAACAGCTTCAGAAGGTAAAAGTTATAAATGGCATGTTGTGTGATAATTTTGACCAGCTAACAAGTTTAGGTTGTTAAAAAGTTTCCCTCACTTTCCAATAAGTATCAAAAATGTTAAAAATGTTATTTTGAAAGTTAATTTTGTAATGTTTTTAAAACATTCCACTTATGAAAATTTTTTTTGATATATATGATATATATTGTTAAAAATGTTACGCACATCTTAAACTTTTCGGGGAGGCTGTCCTGAAATTAATTAATTAGACTGAGAAATTATGGTTTATTTCAGTTACATTTCAGAGAGTCAGTTCCTGCTACTGCTTAAGTGTACGAGGAGCTCACACTAAATACTTGCCAATTTAACCTATTTTTGTCAGTTTGTTAATACTATATACAAATGTCCTGTATTTTCTGGTTGTATTCTGAGACTGTGAAATAATTATATAAGGTCATGGTAGCATGGCTTAAACACATTTCTGAAATCTGATGGTGGCCTAAGACTTCACACAGTACTACAGTACTGTACCTCATAGAGCTAATAATCAGACCGCCGTGATAACGATGTTGACTTTGATTTACAGTCCTCAATGGCATCATCAAGTACACGGCAGATTTCACCATAGATTGTGCGGCGGTAGCTAAGCCGCGCTCATACGACGCTTCTTGTACATTGGAGAACACGCTGAGCCAGCAGCGCAATTTAACGATAAGAATACCAGTAATTTACCGTAAGTATTACACAACTAAATTGTCAATAAACGAACAGAAGCATGTACAAAATCTCTGTCCTAGTGACGCCACACAGTAAAGCGACAACACAAAATGTTCGTAGGATTTACTTTTAACTTTACTTTCAGCCGGTGATCCGTTCTGTGTGTCGGAGGTGGTTGATGGGAAAACATGGCCAAAAACGAAGGATAACGAAACAGCGATTCTGGATTGTACCTTGCCTGGGCGACAGGGCACATTCAAACGCAAGTGTACTGGAACCACATGGGGCGAGGAAATCTCCATGTGCGTCAAAGCAATTCTGAACATAGTGACTCTGCAAGCAGTGGTACGCAAACCTAGAAAACTGTGACCTGATCGAACAACCGAATGCGGACACGGTAAACTAACGATCTGATTTGTATCCCCTCTCCAGGATTTCGAAAAAGGACTAGGAGCCACGCAAGACGTGGCTTCATTTATCTTCGAGAGTTTAAGAAACAATACAGCCGAAGAGGAGGAGAACACTTTTGGTGATGTCAAAGCTGCAGTTTCTGTTTTTCAAACTATGAAAAGTGCATCAGTCAACATACCCCTGTGCGAGAACCTTCTGCCGGTAAGCATGTCAATGTTTTAGCGTCTCGCAACTTTGCAATGATGCCTGTGATGTCACAATGAAGACGTATTGGTAAATAATCGGTTCTCTTCTTTGCAAGAATTTCATTGAATCGGCCAGCAGTATGTTGAACATCAGCTGGGACATTGGAGATGAAGAGGAGACGTATACACTGGCCACGCAGTACCTGTCATCGGTTGAAGGTCTCGTCAGCAGCATCAGGATCAATAACAGTGAAGGCTACAATTCCACCCACATTCAGCTTCAGATCTGCCGCAGTGGCTCAAGCTGCAACAGGACTGTCTTCAATGTGGATGTCGGCCTGAACGCGTCCGCAGATATGACCAAGACGGTAGGGTTACAGAATCTGGCCGAACGTCTACCAAAAACGGGCTACGAAAAGGCACTGTTTCCCAGCATAGTCGTGTCCACCACAGCGGAGAACATCAGTTCGCCAACGATAAACATCAAAATGGCTTTCCAAAATGAAGACGGCCTTTCTGGTGAAATGCATTGCGTGTTCTGGAACTTCACTGAGCAGAGATGGTCGTCCGAGGGCTGCGAGTACGTCAAAGGTCTCGGAAACACCGGCTACTGCGACTGCAATCACCTGACCTCCTTCTCCATGCTGATGTCTAAGCATGCGGTCAGTATGCCTTTCCTGGATCAGCTCACATACATTGGACTGGGAGTATCGATCTGTTCTCTGATTGTCTACATCATCATCGAGGGTCTGGTCTGGAAAGCCGTGGTCAAATCCAGCCTGTCTCACTTCCGCCACACGGCTCTGATCAACATCTCCCTCTGTCTGCTCCTGGCCGACTGCAGCTTCTTAGCTTCCTCATTCCCGTCCATTCTAAACGAAACCATGTGTCTTGTTCTGGTAGTGGCAAAGCATTACTTCTTCCTGGCCATGTTTTTTTGGATGCTCTGTCTCAGCGTCATGCTGGTCCACCAGCTCATATTTGTTTTCAGCCATATTGGGAAGAAGGTCTACATGATCATCGGTTTCACCATCGGCTACATCGGTCCAACAGTGACCGTGGCAGTTACATATGTGTACTACACTCAAGCCACTGATGTACCCTACTACAACTCAAAGAACTGCTGGCTTACCTACAAGTCAGCCATGGTGGGATCCATCCATGCATTCCTCTTTCCAGTTGGGGCCATTGTGCTGGTAAACATATTTTCCATGGTGGTGGTCATTGTGACGGTCTTAAAGCCATCTGGAGCAGAAACCGGGAAAACAGCGGACAAAGAAGCAGCAAAAGCTGTTATCAAAGTCATTCTGTTCCTCACACCTGTGTTTGGTGGCACGTGGGTGCTGGGACTCTTTGTGTTCCTAATGGACGACTTTACACAGTTTACCACATACATTGTTCATTACGCGTTCACTATAGTGAACTCCCTCCAGGTATTCATTCACACAAACAAAACCACTTCAAATGACACAAAATAGCCAAACAAGCGTATATAAAAACATGTGCTTTTTGGTTTCAGGGTTTCTTCATCTTGTTGACAGGATGCTTTGCAGAAAAGAGGGTATGTTGCTATTAAAGCTGATATTTGTGCTCATCTGTGTGCTGAGGATCACAGACGATCTAATATATTGATTTTTCTTGCTCTAGGTCCGGGATGAAATATTGAGAATAGTTCTGGGGGTAAGCGGAACGCCTTTTCATTTTAAAGCAAATGAAATCTATTAAAATGTGTACAAAAAATTGTTACGTTTAAAATGGTTTCATTTTTTCGTTTCCCAGAAATCAGGCAATCAATCCGCCAGTGGAAAGTAAATGATCTCTGACCAGAAGGTATGAATTTCCATGCAACTTCATTCCCCTGTTTTATGTACAACAAAGAGTTCATCTAAAAGAATCACAGATTTCTTCACTGTTTAACAGAGGAGCAAAGAACATGGACGGACCTCTGAATGCGTCACAGCAGCGGCTGCACCACAAACGAAACGGGAGTGTTTGCTGAAGAGCTAAATGTTATTTTTCTACCTTCAAAGACTAAAAATAGTGGCAGAAAGAATAGGCCGTGGTTCTCCCATTTTAAAAATTTGATCAACCCGCCAGAAACAGACACAAAAGTAACACAAGCGCATTAACGTATGATAAATGTTGTTTGTATATTTCAAAAGAACAATGCAGGGGGATATTGTATATTATATCTGGCAATTATCTGTAGTTTTTCTAACCTCATTGCCTTCGTTGTTCATTTAAAACAGTTAATGATTGTCTTTCTCTTTAAAACGCCATATACAATTTGTGCTGTTCTGATCTCATATAAACATGACCTGCCTCGACGTAAAAACAGTTAGCTGTAAAATTAGTTTTAGCTGTGCTTCTACTTCACCAAACATCTAGAACTATGACATCAGATTCTGTGTGCAACTTCATAATGCCGTCCCTTCTGACACAATGTAAAGTTGAACCAAGTTTAATTTAACGCTCATCATAAATATGGGCATATTTTTCATATGACTGATAGATAGAATAGGGAGCTTTAGCAGTCATTCAATATTGTACAGTACAAAGAGCGGAGCACATATAATACAATAAATACAGAAAAAAATTAGACAAGACTGCATTGTAAACAAGACACACGAGTTACGTGTTGAACCATAGCTATGTACTTAATCGCAAATGATAGCAAAAATTTGCAAAGGGAGATTAACAAATTATGTTTGTTCCATTCATTTTGTTCTGTCTCTTGTTAGATCTGTAAAGGTTTGTAAAGGTATATAACAAATAGAGATTGTTAATAACACAAATTCTAGTGTGAATAGAAATGCATATTGTTGTAAGATGATTCATCAATAAAAGACTTTGCTTATCATAACGTGATTTTATTCATATTTGATAAAGGAAACAGAGACTGTTCAAATTAATGCACATGCAGAGACGACACATCTGTCAACATCCACTACTACACAAGTAATGTGTTTACACCGACACAGAGCTGTCCAAACGCTTCTGCTGTATGAACATGACATGAACGTTTGGGCTTGATCAGAACTTCTGATTTTACGATGTGTTGAATCTGTTGGCAGAAGAGCGTGCATTTTAATCTGAATAACTGTTTATCTGAATATACAGAATTATCTGTGGTCGCTCTGTGTTTTATGAAAGTATAAATTTCCTTGTCACGTTTCACGTAAAGAGCTGATGAGGGCGTCAGAGGTTTGGATATCCATTGAAATATTTTTGCACTATGAAGTGTTCATTTGAGATTTCTCATGTTTACAGTACTGTACAAACATAGACGGATTTTGTATGTTTTGGAACACTGTTTTATTCAACAGAATCTGACTGTGGACTTTTCATTTATTTAACTTTTTTGTGCATAAATTCTAAACAGCATAACATTAAGATATGTTTGTGTAAATGCCACATACAAAGGTTGCATATTTATGAAACAAAACATCAACGTATTATTACAAATATTTACGAAGAGCATCTCAAACAAAAACAAAACTTAGATAATCAAGTATTAGAGCTAATAGGATTTAGAAATATCGTTCAGAGATCACAGTAAGTGATGCAAAGACTGTACAATGAAAAATTCTTCAAAACTGCAATGACAAATAATGAAAACGTTGACATTAACACGCAACGTAAATTGCTCCTCAGGATACATACATTTTCTGTTTTAACCTTTTCCTGTTTTTTTTGCAAAACACAAAAATAATGACAAAAATAACGAAAAAAACCAGACAAAAATAACATCATCGGACGCATCCTCAATTTTAATGTCAGATGAGTAACTCGTGTTCCTCTGAGCTGGTGTGACCACATGATCCATCTTGTAAGCCTGTAAAGCACACGGCCATCGGTTTATCATTGTGCGTCGATTTTTTTCACATTTAAAAAAACTATTTATAACTGACTTACATGAAGACTCCTCAGCATCAGAACTGATTTCATTCGGCACAAATTCACCCTGACGCTGCAGGTAAAGAACTGCTTATCTAACGTGTTTGTGGTGAATCAATTCATCAGTAAATTAATATTAAAGTTTTAATACCGTGTCGTCAGATGCAGTTTCTGACTCTGCTCCATGGTCGCTGGTCAGGACAGTAAGATCTTCAGTAACCTCTATTTCAGAAAAAAAAAAAACTCTTTATGAAGTCATTTCATGTCATTTTTAACTGAATGTTGAACACAAAATGGCGTACTATTCAACTCCTCGAGCAAAGCCTCAGTATCATTTTGGGTCCTGCTCTCGTCGTCCAGCATCTGCAGAAACATGAGGGAATACATGATGCACCCTCAGCCAACGGTTGATGTGAATGTTTTAAACATGAGTTTGTATAACAAAAATCACCTTATCCTGAAAATCATCTTCAAGGAAATCCAGCAGCGCATCCACGCATGCACGCTCTTCTGTACAACCATGATTTCATAAAATGATTTAAGAATATCATGCAATCATTAAAACATGAATATGTACACTAAAAAAGACACATAACCTCTTTGCTCTCCAGCTGGGGTGTTTATGTCCTCCTGAGGTTTTCTGGTTTGCACGTGCTCTGACTTTTGTACAAATTTCAGAACGATCAGTGGGTTATTAACAATATGTTTAGAAAGCAGAGCAAGTTAGATAACACAAACACAAAAAAAGTCCCACAATTCCACACCTGTAACATCTCTTCTGTCAGTATTTCAAAGATGCTGAGTGGATCTACCACCACTTCAGAACCATGTTCCACAAGCAGAACCTGCAGAAATCATTTATTAAAGACATACATGGGTGCAATAAATCGATCAGCATGAATGAGTTACAAGTCACATTTACCAAAGCAGCATCTTCTGTAATCTTTAAAACCTGTGCTCTACACCAACTCCTCCTCACATGAGACCAGATCACACACTCTGATCCAACAGGTTTCATCTCTGTAGCGCGTCTTATACAGCCACAGTCTGAAACAAATGAGACAGACATACTGATGATGCTTCCTGTATATGTGAACAACAGCGAAATGATGTGTGTGCTGTATACAGTGCTATATCTCTAACAGTGATACATCAGCTCAATTTTTAGAAGGAAATTGACTTACCTGACTGGATGATCTCACGTGATGGAGATTCTGGTTCCTCAACAACACACAGTGTAGCATCAGCTTTCTGTTGAATGACACTCAACTCTGAACCAACATCTACATTCTCTGAAAAGCTAAAGCTCTCTTTAGCAAAGTCATGCTGGCTGGTCAAGTCTAATGCACTTCCTGTGACATCAGCAACTGGTTCATGTCGGGTGTCTCTTGTGAAGGTTTCATTGGAAATATCACAGTGTGCTTCAGGGATTGGTACTGGTTCTGCTCCATCCAAGAGTTTAACTGTTGGGCTTTTAGAGATTGTCCAAAACCTGTGCATAACATCATTGATGACAACACCATCACATTCCAGTTTGACATGGTATGGTGTTTTAGAGTTCCCAATTGTCTTAATGGTGATGTTTAAAAGCTTGTCATTAATGACTTCAAAAAACTCATCGTCTGCCATTTCATTCCAGACGCCACTGGAAAGATCAAAACCTTCAAGCTGGCAGTGAAATGCCTGAGGAGGAACATCTAGTAGCTCAGGTGGAAGTGCTCTCACTTCATCTGCATTCACTCTGGATTCATTTCCATAATCTATAAAAGTAACAGACAATGTGTCACCGTCTCTAGATGTCACTTTAGCGCGATACCACAAATTATCGTCAGTGAAACGAGCAACGCAAGCACTTCCAACAGGAACGGAGTGCTCCAAAGTGTTCTCCGGCGCATTACCAACGTTCTGTAACACACCAGAAATCTCCTGAAGTTTGTCTGTTACTGCATACTGGCACCAGAAAAGTGAAGGACCTCTGATGACCGAGGCATATCCGGTGACCATTTGTCCAACTGATATGTCAGGGTTTTTGTAAGAGGTGCACCCCTTGACATCAGACATTTGCTTGACCTCCTGACTCTGAAGCTCAACTGCTGGTGGACTTTCATACATGCAGGTGGATCCGAGCGCCACACCAGTAACATCAAGTTTCACCTCCCACACAGCTCCAGACAGTTCCACAAATGTGCACATTAGCTTATCCGCGTTTTGTTCAATTAGCTGTTTGAAACTGGATGCAATTCCTTGGTCTGTGCTGTCAACATTCTGGTTATTTAGTGAGCAGTGGATGCTGTATCTTGGAAATGAAACAAACGATGGATCAAGACGACATATTTCTGACGGAGAAATTACATCGGTGTTTCCAAAGTCGATAAACTCGACATCAATCGTGTCACTGGTGTTTTTTCTTACTGCTGCCCGGTACCAAGAGTTATCATCAGGAAACACAGCCCGGACCAAATCTCCCTCACGAATATCAGTGACATTAAGAGTGTCACACTCTAACTGCTTATCATTCAGCTTCTCTACAAGTGAATAAATGTCATCCTCATCTGCTGCCAGCTGCACAAAGAAGCTGCAAGGGCTGCTGTAATGTGAGATGAATACGTCGGCTTTCAGACCTGGTGTGACTGATTTCACTGGGAGATCCGATTCTGTGAGAGAAGTTTGGGGCTTGGTTTTAACACCATCATCTTTGGTTGACTGAAGACAGGGTTGACGTTCATCTCCATCATTTGAATATCTTTGCGATTCATGGGGTTTTGGGGCATTATGGCACCTCTGAATATTCTTTTGTGGCTCTGCTCCACCATCTTTATGGAATCCCCACCTGTCTTGTTTTGATTCCAAACCATTTCCTCTTTGTGTTACAGGTACACGACTTTCACTGGATAGCTGAACCTTATCTGTGTGATTTCTCTTTAGATCATTGGAACCCTCTCTCACGTGGGCTGCCACACCTTGTGCTTTTCTGCTCTTCAAGTTGTGTTCTTTAAATGCACGCTGTTCATTTTTGGGAATTTCATGGTGAAACATCTGTCTGATCAATGCATTTACCTGAGTGTTGCCATCGTAAAGTTCCACTATCAGTTTTCCTCCAGGTTCTTTTGCCACAATCAATGCCCTGAAAGAATATCCCTCCGCATAATCCTGAAACCATTTTCCCACCTCACCCGGCACATCGTCTGGTATATCTGAGAGTCCACATTCTATCGCCTGCACTGGGACAGTCATAATATCTCCTGCTTCCAATGGGACCGGCAGCAAAGCTGATTTATCAACCTCCAGCGTGTCACCACAATCCACAAAATGAACCACAATTGGTTTTACGGACTTTATTTGCCCTCTGTACCACAGTCCATCCTTGAATTTTACAAAACAAACCGTTCCAAAAGTCTGAGGACACTTTGTAAACTCCAGCTGACGGCACAGGATATTGACCTGGTCAGCAAGTTCATCTCTCTGGGCTGAGTTCCTGGCAAGATGACAAAAGAACTGAGTGGCACTTTTCACACAGGTGATGCTCACTTCTTCTTCACAGCCCGTCTTGATACCGTGTGTGGAGTGGTAGTAGGTGTCCAGGCGAAAGGGTGGAACAGAAGATCGTTTAGAAGGTGCACGATCAGCCAGATGTCTTTGGACAAGAAGAGCGCAAACGCTTTGGAACGGCGTCTCCAAATCCACCACATTAAACACAACCTTCTGGGAATCGTACATGACTGCAAAAATAGTGCATTTCAAGGGCACGTTTGCGGAAGCTGCCGTGTCAACAAACTCCTGAAACAGCAACATGGTTTTAGGGCCCCAGTCTAAAGTTGAGCGAGAGACTGGGTGGATGAGATTATATAAGCTGCATCGAAACGCTTGTCCTTTTACCTTCAAAAATGCTGGACTGATCTTCCTAAGTTCTTCCATGGCAACCTTCTTTGTCTGCCCATAGTCAACGAACAGCACATCAACATGGCGTGTCTGGTGCTTCTGAATGACCAAGGCTCTGTACCACATACCAGTTTCGGGATGACGGGCAACACAAGCTGCTTCCAACGGAGGCTCAAATTCACTACGCGCATAGAAGCGCTGCATGTCTTGCATCAGAACTTCTAAACACGCTGCATTTTCAGCTTTCTGACACCAGAAGTCATTTGGACTCTCGATGTAGGACACAATCACCTCCAGCGAACTACCAATGCGAAACAAATACTCCTTGAAAGCAGATGCACTTTCTGTCACAACAGAAGACCTGGATGGCGTTGGAGGTCGAACACTTCCCCTGAATGGACCGGCAGTGTGCGCAGTTTTTAAACTGCAAGATCTTAAAATGGCAGATTTATCCACAACGCCCTCGATGTCTGCAAGGTCCGCCCTGCATAACAACTTGCTCAGGTCATTTTCACCATCTAAACTGGGGTCCACTAACCGCACCCTATGGGTATTTTGAAGCTTGTCTTGTACGTGTAACTCGAGTACCTTGTCTTCAACCATTTTTGAGAAGAACGATGTCGTCCTCTCATCCCACTGTTTCCGTTTGGGTTCAATGCCATGCAGGGAACACTCCACTGCCACAGCTGGTAGCTGCTGGAGCTTCACAGGCAACTGTCGGATATTGCAACAGTCAACAATCTCCGTGTTCCCATAATCAAGAAAGTAAACTTCCACTTTCTTCTCGATGATCTTACTGATCGCTGCTCTGTAGAACACACCGTCTTGTGCTTTGGCTGCACAGAGGAGACCTGCAACGGGTTTCTTTATCAAACCTTCGGCAGTTGTCGAATCATCGTACAAATGTCCAAGGTCATTCATTAGCTGATGGAATTCATGGGCGTAACGCTGAGTTTGAACCCAGAACTTTCCAGGGCTGTCAACATGTTGCACAACAGCCACATGTGCGGTGTTAGGTGAAAGAGATTCTTGAAAAAAGACGGGCTCGTTCCCTTTACGGTTGGCGTAAGTTCCACATGTGTGTTTGGCCTCACTGCTCTCTGAAATTTTGCTCTTTTGGGACGACGGCCTTCTTTGGACAGCAAAATCAGCAAGGGTCATATCTGAGTTCAGCATGCATTTCTGTTTCAATCCAAACAACCGATTGATGTTCATGTTCTCCTCTCCATAAAGCGTGACATAGTGGACGCCCTCCGAAAGACTCTGATATTGAAATCTGGCCATCACTGTTCTGTTGAGCAGGACAGATTTCAGGTAGTCGATATGCAAAGTTGTCCAACCAACACCTCCATCAACGATTCCATGAAGAGAGCACACGTACGTGACGACAGGCATTCTCAAGAATTCAGAAGCAAGCGGCCTGACGTTCTCCGCTTGTACAGACTGTTTCTTCCCATAATCCACATGCAAAACCTCGACCACATTGTTGGCGGACATGACCCGCTGCAGCACAGAACGGTACCACTTGCCGTCGCTTCCTCTCGATGCACACGGGCTGCCCAGATTCTCAGGTTTTGCATAACGTGCATACGTTTCAATTCTTCCCTCATAATGCTGCGTTATCTGTTCGGTTAACTTCCGCAGCTCTTGAGAGAAAACCTTAAGTTGACAGAATATTCTACATGGACTGGTTACCTCTGTGACAACCACAGTCTCAACAGTATCGCTCTGCAACTCTGGATACATGTAGGACTGTGGTTTCTCCACGTGCTCGATGAGCTCAAATGATCTGCTCCTAACAAAAGGAATTCTCAGATGTTCTGAAATCTCACTGCTGGACTGCAAAGATTTCCCAACAAACTCTTTGAAGCCGTCACTGGACAATATTTTGGCAAATCCCATTTCACACATCTGTCTGGACAGACAAGGAATGTCAAGTAGGAATGTTCGATGAGGCACGAAGACATCTTGAACAAACGCATTAACTGTTCGACCACAGAAGGTCTTCATGAACTCTAAGGCCATTGTTGACCATTTGTTTTCAGGGGACAGTGGAACAACATTGGCAAGAACACAAAATTCAACCTCAGGGGGCAGACAGAAAAAGTCACTTTTGCCCCATGCTAAAGTGCTAACAGTGGCACGTAGTGTTCTGCCTTCGTCAATTAAAAACACACTGTACTCATCTGTATCCCTCGACATGATACAGGCTCTGTACCACGTTTCATACACGCGTACGAGACAGAAGTCCCCCGGATTTCCATCTGATTCACTAAACCGAGGGCTAGTGTGCTGAATCTCCTTTTTCATTTGCTGATATTCAAATTTCCGATCTCCATCAAAATGACCCCAAAACTCCACCAAAACACACGAGGGGTTCAAATTTACTTTAGAAATAAGTACAGGTACATTTGAACCTGCTGATGGGAGTTCGGGAATGGAACACATCGTGTTTTCCCTCACAAGTCACTCAATGACCTCGTGTCTGAAAACAGAGGAGAAATAAAGAATCCACAAATAAGGTTTTAATTAAGTGACATACAAGCATGTCAAAATAAACACATTTAGGTCCTGTTCTACATTCACTAACGTGAAACTGTTTAGATAAAACCTACAAGGAAAATATTGTTTATATTAACAGTTCATTAATACACTTTTTAATCTTTTTAATCACCTTTAAGTAGTTGACTTAAATAGGACATTTTTATTTACAGTATAAAAATTATTTGTAGTCATCATAACAGAGGTCATATGAAAACATAAACCGGAATGTACACTTATTATACAAAAACTATAACAGTAGTTTTTAAAATCGGTTCATGTCAACTACACAAACAGGTGTCTCACATAAAAACTACTTTTTGGCAAAGCCCCGTTTAAAATGATTTCAAAGAGAAATGTATTTATCTTTTTGTAAGACAGATATATCTGGTGATTAGCTTTGAGCCTTTTATTAGCACTGAATCATATGAATCAACACACACACACACACACACACACACACACACACACACACACTATAAACACATCCGAGTCTTTATATTTAATACTTTATATTTAACGCGTTTATATTTAACCTTTAATACTTATTTAACTCGTAAACGTGGTAAAATACACAACATTATGAATTTAACACTGATCTACACGACAGAGCACAAAGCTTTTACACTCTTTGAACACACAAACTTTAATTGAAAAGCTTCCGCTGAATAATAAGTTAAAACTCGCATGATAAAACATGACAATGACTGACTGACGCGACACTGTAAAGCCAACAGGTTTATTTTTAGATGTATAAGTATGAAATGGGTTGAAATGAATCATTTTACAGGAAAACACAACTGTGACAAACACTCACCGCTTCAGGTCTCTGTTTACATCTCGCTGCTGATCGCACACATCAGCCATCGAAGCGGTTTACAGGCAACCGAACCACAAACACGACACAAACACTACAAATTAAACAACCGAAACGATTCAATTATAGAAAAAAAAATAACTTCTGCATCTGTAAATCAAGCGAATATTAAAGACATTTAGCGATCGGATGTCAGTTCGGATGCTTCCGCGCCTCGTTCTGGTGCTGTTAGCTGATTGGCTCATTTAATGTCGTTAAATTCAACGCCCGGTATAAAAGTTGGACAAAATCTTATAATTTATTACAACTAGTTAAAATAAAGTATTACCCAAACATCTAAAAAATTACAGCTGTAGATGCATTGATAACTTATGAGTTATCTTATGAGTTACTTACTATAAGTGTGTGTTTACCAGAAATATATTTATTCTTATTAAAACTAGTGGATTTGATTTTTAAACTGGAAGTGTGAAACCGTGTGCAATAAGTGAACAAATAAGACCAAGCAGTTATTCAAAAAAATATAATTATGGATTTTAATACAACTCCTCTTATGAACCAATAAAATCATTTGAATCCAAAAACCAACCCAAAATACTTGGAAAAAATAGATCAATATACAACAAAACCTTTAGACCAAGTACTAAACAGGCATTCAGCAGGTATTTTTGAAAAGGAGATAAATGGGTGAATGAAGACAGTAGACACAGAAACACATATGTTGATTATTTTGGTGGATCTGTGTTTATGCCGTATTTTTCTTTGAGAAGTTTCAGCTGTTCCTCCTTTTTCTTTGTGTCCATTTTTTGGAAAGCCTTTAAACAGAGAAGAACAAACGTTATCATTTCTTCAGCTAACATTTGCACTTGTTCACTTGGTGTACTGTTCCTTTAACATACAATTTACACTAACAATCCTGACTTCACGAATCAAAAGTGACTCTGGGCACAGAGACACTAAAAATGAACTCACCCTGTTTGCATTATAGTACAATACAACTAAATATCTGTTGCAAACGTTGAATCCTGACAGATGGTCACAGGCGTTTTTTGCATCAAATATGTCCTCATACACAACATATGCAGTTCCTCTGGTTTCTGGTGTGTTTCCACTGACAAGACCATAGAAAAGAACAGAAAATACATTCACTATTACACTTTTAGGAACCATGTGATCAGTGATATATCATCTTTAAAAAACGCTGATCACGAAGATATTTACACAACTGTTTTATGAACATGTGGCCCAAGAATGTTACTGTAAAAGGATAATGACTACAATGATACCCACACTCTGATTTGGCGGATTGGTCCATACTTTCCAAAGATGTCATACATCTCCTCAGCCGTGATCTTGTACGGAAGGTTTCGTATGTACAATATCCTGTTTACCTCTGGAGGTAAACGAATCTGGAAAAAACGCGGAGAAAAATATTACTTGAAATGTTTTAGACTGAAATCATTTTTTTTTATCACGACATTTAATATATGAAGATGCCACAAGTAAGACTTGCCTTGTTTTGGCCACATTTTTACAACAACAGATTGAAACTCTAAAGTCCTAAATACTGTACGTCTAATTTAGGAAGTATAAACGCAAGACTACACATCATTTTTATCTCAAAAGTAAACCGATCGTTTTAACACTGTAAAAAAACAACAATAAACAAATCTCGCGTGTGGACTGGCCAGTTTAAGGCCACTGTCAAGTATCACCTACATGTGAAGGTTAGAATGAAAGTTTTGACTCACGTTTGCTCGTTTAGCTGCTTGCATCGCCATGGCTGGACCTTTTTAAAATAAAACTAAATCTTTGCCAAGAAACTTAAATGTCCCGCACGTAAAGTAAAGATCAGATCGCACAAGAGAAGCAGCGACGCACTTTGTGATGTTTGATGACGTAAATCCGGAAGGGATACGACAGTTTCCGGTCCAAGCCATTCAATTTCTATTCTTCTTAATAAATTATTCTACTCGTGTTTCATTGTCTGTAACTATTAATAATTACAGTGTCTCGTTTAATTCCACGCACAAAGGCTGTCTGAGTGGCACTGATAAACAGACAAGGTTACAAAAGCGTTAAAATCCCATAGAAAACATACAGCTCTGCTGCCATCTAACGGGCGTCTAATGTTATGGCATATTACAAGGCAAAAATAAAACTACTGTATTTTCTACTGTAGAATATCATGTCTGTTATGCGGGACGATTTCATGTCCCCGTCAAATGTTTAAAGTTTTAAATTATTACAATTGTATTAAATATTTATATACTTAAAGATATATAATCCTATATCTTTGATGTTTTACAGTATTGGTACGTTTGTACAGATCTGTGCTTCACAATGAAATTACAGACAATATTAGTTAGATTAATAAATGTTTAACACAACTTTAAACTAACCCCAAATTATGAAGCTTCAAACGTAAACGAAGTTTCCATCACATCACACTTAATTATATTGTAAGTATATTGTAACAGCTATATTAAAAAGTAGGAGAAATTTTAAAGCGATCATTTGAAATCAATCTCAGACAATGAGGAAAACATCCCATATATTCTTTTATTAATGTTAGACCACAACACAAGGAGCAGTGCAGCCATGACGTCAGGGGCACAATACATGCTACATGTACAAAATATCTCTTCAGCTGGAAAGAGTGACCATTGCATGAACTTTGTGGTGCCTACGTAGGTAAACGTTACATCTGTAATACTTGTCACACAGGCAGAAGTTAACTTCAAACGGAGCACAGAAGTGTGCTTGTCTAGAAAGAGATTCAGTGCTCAAATGTGCAGTTGGTGCAGATTTCTGGATTCAAAGGTTGGCACCCTTGAGAGCCCTAAAAGTTTTACCCCAGCAGCATGTAAAGTAGGAACAAATGCTGTTTTGAAGTCCAGCTTGGATGGATCAGGAGCTCAGACAGATACATTCTGAGGCAGGTTCATTATTTTTAATATTTGGTAACACCACAGCTCAAAAACAGCTTTGTAAATGTATCCTTTGCTTTGGCCCCATGTACATATGCAAACTGATATGCTGTACTTTATGTCTGAGAACATCCTCAAGCGCCTTTAACTGCACCGCTCGATGGCTCAATATGGGAAGTTTTTTTATGACTGGTGTAATATTTTGTTTCAATTCATATAAAGATTCATTCAGTCAGGATCAAACAGTGTTTCAGTCTTAATATCACAGATTTCTGGCCATATTTTGTCCCCATCATGTGAAGTACACGCTGAAATAGAGAGACTATATTACCCATAACTTTCTCTCCTCGATGGATCATCAGCAGATGCCCAGTAGTGTGACATCACCTCATATACATCTTTCCACCAGTTTTCATCTAACAACTATTGCACGTTAAATTTCAGTAGCTTATTTTTACATAAGGCCGTGATCGTTCTGTAAGCAGGATGAAAATGAGGGACGTTCTCTTAACGCAAACCTAATGGCATGCAAATAAACTACATTTATATTCACAGACAGTACGAGCACATTTCAAGGGAAAAGTTGGCTGGACGCGAGCTTATACTTTTCCAGATGAGTGAGGAAATCTCGACCGGTTACGATTATCATAAGAATCAGTGCGGTTGACATTACGCAGTATATGGTACAGATAGCTAGCGTCAGTAAACTGGAACAGTAAATAGTATAGCTTAATTTAATACAGCACATCAACGATGTGCAAGCTCCAGTGAACTCAGACTGTATAGAAGATACTTCACACACTCTTCACATTTGGCAGTTAATTCCGACAACTCAATATATATGTATATTAATATTCATATAATTCTATTTGTGCATGGCATTATCTGTGTTTGTACAGTATGGGTGTACAGTAATGTATGCATGAGTGTGTGTGTGTGTGTGGGTGCACATGTGAAATTTGTCAGCAAAAACATTCTCATGCACACGAGTGTTCAAAACACAGGAAGCGGATTCATTGAAAGGTTGTCCAAGCAATTTTTTTCGGTGGAAATAGCTGCAAACTGAATGGAACATGACTCATTTGTGCAGTCCCCGGCTCTTTCCCAGACGCTCATTTTTGCAGGTCACACTGCAGCAGTAATACAATGGACGGGTCGCTCTTCGCAGCTTCTTTAAACTCTTCCAGTGAGATCTGGTCGTCGTTGTTCTTATCCATCTTACTGAAGATTTTGTCGACTCGCTGCTCGGGCGTCAGACCGTCCTCGTTCATCTTCATCATGATAACAGTCCCCACCATCTTGTAAATCGCCTTTGTAAAGAAACAAAACAAGAACAGCTTAAAATTAAGTCAATTTGTAAGACTGTGCTGTGGCTTAGTGGTTAGCACCCAGCTAACTAACAGGAAATGTTCTCAGAACACTGTCTAACATTCTCTAAACTTTCTCTCAAATGAAAACAAAACCATTCTTGCAGCTTTTACCCTTACATATCATACCTATAAAAACATTATTCTTAAGTTGTTACGGAAACATTTTCAAACTTTAGAAAAAATGCAAAAAATGTGAAGAATGGTCTTAACTCAAGTCCAAATCAAGACTGAATCACGTACCTCAATGATCTCCAGCATTTCGACTCGTGTGATCTTTCCATCTCCGTCCAGGTCGTACATGTTGAAGGCCCAGTTGAGCTTCTGTTCAAAGCTGCCTCGCGATGTGATGGACAGAGCGCAGATGAACTCTCTGAAGTCAATGGTTCCGTCTCCGTTCTTGTCGAAGGTTCTGAAAGCATGCTGAGCAAACTTTGAGGCATCACCATAAGGGAAAAACTGAAAAAGAGCGAAACAGTACAATTGAATGTGTGTGCTCACAATTCCTCAGATTAAAAAACAGCTTCATTTTAAGGCTGCTTGTAAATTCTGGAGTCATTGCTACTATGAAGCGCATTTATAATAAATTATCATCAGTGTGTCATCAGTATTATATTTGCATCCTGTTACTCTTTTCCAGCATCCCTTTAACCAATAAGAGTCAGTTCCTTAATGACATCATCCAGGATATGACATCATTTTTGGTGGGAAAACAACAGCACAAATGTAAACAGCACTGAAATGATAATTAATTATGGGCTTTATTCATTCTGTAATGTTTTAATTGTTTTAAAAAAAAATTTAAAAACTTTTCGCAAATTAACTCGTAGTCCCTCACTGCTCACCTCTAGATCTTTAGGCTCCACCCTGTTCATTTTCTCAGCTGTGTAAATAATAAAGTTAACAAAGTTTAAGCTCCTGACTTAACTAGAAATATTTACTAGTTTAAAAAAGCAGTTTCAAATGTTAAAGATTTTTAACCAAAAAAAATCTTTTTAAAGATTTCATAACCAAAATGTGTTTGGTGCAATCATATTATTTGTGTTGCTCAGGGATGTTAATATATTTATTGCCTCAAATTAAAACATTTTATTTTAGTGCTGCTGGGCTTTTCATTTTGTTGCATGAAGCGACAGTGAATATTTCAGGCACGTTACAGATAATACTCTGTGAAGCAGGAGACTTCAACACTGTGTGTGTGTGTGTGTGTATGTTAGGTGCAGTCCCTCCCTCATCACAGAAGGCTGCAATGCGGACGTGCGTTCTGTACTCAGTCTGTGCGCTACAGTAGCAGCACAGCAGCTCTTTTGAAGGGGGCGTCAGTGCTCCTCTCACACGGTAACCCTCACAGTGACTAAGGGCAAAAATTACATTCACTCATTCCCAATGCAGCAAGTGCCAAAGAACCTTTTATTGTGCCCAAAACAGCACTGAACTCCAATCGAATGAGTAACAGGAGGAGATCATGAGCTTCTGAACACTTCTGAGCACTTACAGGCACCCCGAAATACAGATAAATAATGAAGCTTGTTTTCTAAGCCAATTGGGGGACTGTGCCTGTATGTACCTGTATATATATATATATCATTATACACATATATTTTTACGCAGTGTTCCGGTAGCTCAGTTGGTAAAGCATTGCTTTAGCAGCACAAAGGTTCTGGGTTCGATTCCCAGGGGAGCACACATACTGATAAAATGTATAACTTAAATGTACTGTAAGTTGCTTTGGATAACAGCGTCTGCCAAATGGTTAAATGTACGTACGCTTAAAAACAATATACATGTTTCATACATGCATGTCATCATATGTGCATATGTGCAGATCATACATGAACAGTTGCCAAGATGTTTGTCCAACGTCCTTAAATCTAAAAGACAAAATAATAATCCAGAGACGACAACTTCAGAACTTCTGGACACCATCCCTGAGGGCTGCTGGGACTGCAGTGGTCCTCTGATCTCCTCAAAACCGAAGCAGGATGAGTTCAAACAAAACACAGTGTCACCTGCTCACATATATGAGAGTTTTCATGTACTGCCAGATTCCTCCAGAAAGCAGGAGTTTCTGCCAGACTGGCACAGGAGGACGAGGAGCTGAGACAGGAAGTAACACACACGGTGATGAGCCTTGCGCACATGCAAAATGATTCTCTCATGGGGCTGCTCCATATGGCCGTGCCCTTCACATAACTACAGGAGAGCAAGAAAAACAAACAAAGTGCAAGTCATGAAGAATCAGGGAACTGCTTGATGAGTTCCTCTGTGCAAATCTGGCAGGTTATGAATTCTTTCTTTTTTTGGCGTTTGTGTAAAAACTGTGATTTAAAAATAACCATGTAGGGCAAGACCGTACGATATTCTTCATTTTTGTTTCACATGAATTTGTTTTTAAAGATCCGAGCACATCTGAAGTTAGAAACAGATTTCTGTGTACTGACTTCTGTCAGCTATCACATGGAAATGCCACTAGACTGAGATCTGAGTATCTGTTGTTTTACAGGAAAGCAATGTGTTGTACATCATTTCAAATAAAGACATCTGCCAAATGAATACATGTAAATGAGTGAGAAAGAGCGTGTCCTAACACAGCTGGTGAACTAAACCAATGTACATGGAGAGCAACAGTCTCTGCAGGATCAGCCAGAAGCCCTGCAGACAGAATCCAGCTGCAGAGTGAGTCCTAAAAACCTGTGCCATCAGAGCGCAAGCTGATGCCCCTCCCTGTGCCATCAGAGCGCAAGCTGATGCCCCTCCCTGTGCCATCAGAGCGCAAGCTGATGCCCCTCCCTGTGCCATCAGAGCACAAGCTGATGCCCCTCCCTGTGCCATCAGAGCACAAGCTGATGCCCCTCCCTG
>JAZGTJ010004590.1:0-30326 GCA_036877575.1 Botia almorhae
GATTAAGTGTACCTAGTTACAGCTAACTATGGGGGGCTAGATGCCAATTTACCTCTGATTATGTCTAAGATTTAATTAAGTGTACATAGGTAACCGTAGGGACAAAATTACTATTTAAGATGATGGCAAACATTGTGGATGGCCTTTAAATAGAATTAGTCATTTGATCTCTGACTAAACGATCAGACTGGCGAGTTTGTGTAGTTGTTAAGTTAGGGACCGGCCGGCGTGAGACTTCATCAGTTCCTGAGCAGATGAGTGTATATGGTTGAATGATCCAGAACTAATCAAAACCTATTGATTGCCAAATTCCAAATGAGAAGAGAACGTCTATTAAAATTAGATACGAGGTTTTATCTTTTGGAGTCAGATAAAATAGAGGAACTTAACTATAAAATGTATTTAATCAAAATGTTGTTTCATTGAACAAAGGAAAGACAAGAACACGTGTGAAATCTTCCCCACGCCTCCGGAGACCGCTATTGGACCGAGAGGGTGGGCCCTTACACCGTCTTGGATGTTTGTCCAGTTTCCTGACCACGCTTTATATTTAGAGATTAGTTTAAACCTAGTTCAGTCGAGTCAAGTCCAGTCAAGTTTTTACTCGCTTTATTCCAGTCAAGTTTAGACTTATTTAGTTGCTGTGCTAGTCTTTGTTTTGTGCCAGTCCTGTCTTGTCTCGCTCCAGGTTGTGTCTCGTGCTGTGTTGCTGTGTTCCAGTGTCTACTTACCCGTTCATCCAGTCAGTCCTGTGGAATTCCCCTCTGTCCCGGATACAGTCGTCGGCATCCCCGCCACCGCCGGACTTACCTGCTCTTCGGCGGTTTTATCGCTAAACCCGTCCAGTCCGCCAGCCTATTCTCCTGCTCTGCTCGTCACCCTCCAGGAGTCCCACCATCACATCCTCCCTGTCTGCGTCTGGGCTGGTTCCCTGAGCCAGAGGGGTTGTTCAGAACTGGACTGAGTCTTCCCTGCGTAATTCCTGTGTTCCATTGACTTGTGTTCAATTTATTCATTAAACTCATTTGCTTTGCATTTGTGTTTCTTCAGCTAGACCCTGACAAAGAAACCCTGGGCTATCCTCAGGTGTTATCTATCAGCTGTTAAAATGAATCTATCACATTGTTAAATAAAGCAGACATAGGGACAAGAGACGTAGAGTAATTGTTGCTAATATTTTCCATTACGGTACTGTTTGAACTACATAGGTTTGTGTGATATGCTGAACCAACATTCCTCCAACCCATTCAACCAGTCTATATGTTGTATACAGTGTATACTTGTTAAAAGTTTAGGATCACTTGACAAAAATGTTTCTTACGATCTTTTAATCTGAAGGTGTATGTTTCAATGTTTGAAATTAGTTTGTATCCAAAAATGTAATTGTGCCAGCATAATAATTTATTTCAATAGAAAACTACATTTATATTTTAAAAGAATTATTTTGAAATTGATGACTTTGATCAAATAATAAAAAGTAGCTAAGAACAGTCCAGCATAGATAGAAATTCCTTCAATACTGTTTATAAAGCTGTTTATAAAGTTGAGACCTCAAGAAGCTGGGTGATAAAAAGCCAAGTGTACGATTTAGCAAATTCTCTGCAAAGGGTGGTTCCATTTAAGAATCAAAATTATAACATAGACTTCATTTATTTTGGATGCTTTTAGTCACAACATAATTCCCACCGTTACAATTGTGTTATTCCATGGTTTTCATGGGTTTACTATTATTATAAAATGTGGAACAAATATAAATAAAGAATAAGCAACTAAAGTTCATGCAGGTCGTTTATCACTTCTTTCAAATACGACCTTTCAAATATGACCCTTCAAAATTGGTGTCATTTACAAAATTTAGCACCACTACTGACAAAAAACAACACAGAAGATTTCACCTTACTCTTATGATAATGTAACTGCAGAAAATAAAGCTTATTGCTCACAAGGTTAGGGTTAGTAGGGCTGGTTTATCTTTTTCAAACATTATACAAATAACAATTAGATCCTTATTTTTTAGCAGATGTTTAACCAATGACCTTTTACAAATTCCATACATCCAGGGGTCCTGCTCCGGCCAAGCTGTCACCTTTGTGACAAACAGTACTGCTGACTGCTATCTCCAGGTAAACTAGGCCTTAGCTTCACATGATTTACATCCACCAGTCATGACGCTATGCGATCTACCAGTCATGGCCCTCTGATCGCAGGGTATGGTTAGCACTGAGACTGTCTGGTAGGAGTGCTGTTCCAGTCACATTACATTTACATTTATGCATTTGGCAGATGCTTTTATCCAAATAAACTTATTTGCATTCATTCTATACATTTTATCAGTATGCGTGTTCCCTGGGTATCGAATCCACATCCATCTGCGCTGATAACGCAATGCTCTACCAGTTGAGCTATAGGGACATGAAAGGATGTTAATCTAGTAAAACCTTGTCTCATTGTAAATAAGCACAATTATAATTTTGTTTTATTGATGGATCACTGCATTCATTTATAATTGCAAATGACCAAAACCTTTGGGCTTGTTTCTCCTAATGAAATCAGACACATTTTCCTGACGTTTCTGATCTTTTATAATTGGAGCTATCTCAGTGATGCAGAAATGCTCCTGTCCCCTCTTTCTGTTACTCACAACCTATTACATTCAGTTATGTATCTAAGCCATTGTTTTAAAACAGATCAAGCTGGCTGTTATGGTCTAAGATTAATATTACAAGTGTTACACCTCCATCTGATCACCCTAGATAACTCACCTGGCTCTGCGGTAGAAGTCAAGCACCTGCTGAGGTAACATGCACTCAACTGCTGCTAGTGTTGCCCTCTGCTCTGTCCGGTGATGTGGGTATTGTTAGGCACAGCGTAGCTATTTGAGGGGAAGAAAGGGGTTGTCACGCCTAATGAAAGATATAGATATTGTCATTGAGACAGGGGGATTTTCAGCAATCAGTCATTCATACACTACACACACACACACACACATACATATACATACATACAAAGCCATTTAAAAAAGACAGCAACACTCCTATAGATTTACTCTTCTTGGAATGAATGAGTGACATGGAATAATATGGAATGAAGAATGGAATAAGGAAGTAACTTGTGTCATTGAGCAACCAATATTTCCCAACATTAAATAGTTCCAGGAATTAATTTCATACATTTCAATGTTTCCCAGACATACTTGCTGGTAAGTCAATGAAATTTCTGCAGTTTTTGACGTTTTAATGCATTAACTAACCTCTCATGAATCTAGTCAAAAATTTTATTTTATAAAGCGAATATAGTTAACATGTAATGTTAGATAATAGCTATTTACATTATTGTATTCAAACAATATTAGAATTTCTTATTTTTAATTTTATGAACGTTTCAAGTGCAGTTAATTATTTGTCATGCTATACATGCAACGGTGGATACAAACTCTTTAGCAACAGGCCTCCTCCATACTTTCATTCAGGAACATTTTATTCTTTTTTGCCATAAAACAGTTAACCACTCCTGTGTGCCTGTGTCCTGTGTTAGCGAAAACTCAACACATGGCGTTAATAGTGCTGTGTACATGGATTTTCTTTCATATGTATTTATTTTATTTAAATAGGAGCATAAAAAACATACACCCCATTAGACTGGTCTGCCATTATAAGGATGTATTTTGCCGTTTATGAAAAATGAAAATTACTTTCCTTTTATATATATTTTTTCTTAAACAAAAGGGAATTTGTATGTGGTTTTATTTTTTCCTTTTCAACAGGATGGCTTGTGAGTGCTAAGATTGAGCTTGCCATTCCAGTAAATAGAGGAAGCTGGCTAGTTGAGCTCTCATTGTCTGTTAAAGGCCAAAGCTTGTACTTGTATTTTCATCTACACATATACATCTTTACATATATATTTATATACATATACATTGTAAATACTGTACACTTTAAATCTTTAAATTTTTACATAAATCTTTACTTTACTTTAAATCTTTAATTTTTTTAACTTTAATTTTTTTCTGTAAGACAGTCGTATAAAGCATTTCACTGCATGTCGTACTGTGTATGATCTTGTATGTGACAAATAAAATTTAAATTTGAGCTACCACAAACCAAGCCACACATTTTTCTCAAATTCCCTGAAGCAGATTTGTTATGTTATTAATAGGATATAAACAACATATATACAATTAATGCAAATAAAACATTAGACATGGGACCAGAAAAAGAAGCAAAACACACCCTCCATACCAATGCAATTTTATTAAACAACTTTTGTCTGACAGTTTTAGTTATGTAGTTCAAACTTGAAAAGCTTTCTTTCTGCTGTCATTTCCTGTTTGAGGTTGAATGAGTGAGGACTGCCCATTAAAAGAAAAAAAAATGTTTAGATGACTTCAATTAGTTGCCTTGTTTATTTTGCAATATTATTATTTTGTATTCTACGTTACTGTTATGAAGGAGACTCCCGCTCCGCCTTCTCCGCACCACCAGAGGGAACCTTCCCCTGAATACTAAGAAGAAGAAGAAGCTACTCCATTTCCCATAATACACCATTCCCTGTTATCACCTGTGTCCAATCTGGCATCCTATTTAAACCCTGCACAAACACTGCCCTATGCAAAGTCTTGATTTGCCCCGGCTGTCATTACTAAACGGTTTGTCATCGATTCTGGTTTGTTCTGTTGTTTGATCCTGGACTGTTTAACGATTATTTCTGTTTTGCCGCCTGCCCTGATCTTTATATTTGTCTAACGTTTACGATTGTTTTCTGCCTGCCCTGTCTTTTGCCTGTGTAAGACAGCTGGTCTATTGATCAATGTTGGTTTACATAAAGGAACATATCGTTAAACAACAAAACACCATTTGATGTTTATTCCCAGGCCAATGTTTCTTGCTTCCCCCCATGTGGCACTGATACCCGGAATTTCACATCTGCCTTTCCCTCTTAGTCTCCCCCTCCCTCTAAGCTTAGATCAATGGAGCTCACTGAACATACATGTGCAACATACAGTGTGACGTCACTGATCTTTCATTTTCATGTTTGGTATAATTTTAAAGGTTATGGTGTGATTGGTAAAAAGATCTAATTTCTATTATTGTGGGATGTAGTGTTTTAAGGGCCTAAAACTTAAAAACACTCCTGTCATGGGTGTGTCCTTACCAGGAGACCAGAACTTTGAAGTGTTAACTATCCCAGCGGGGTGCCCCTTCAGGTCATGAGAACATACCAGACAAAATTGGCTGTAGATGACTCTTTTATGACTCTTTGTCTTATCTGTGTATATAAGGAGGCTAGGCAAAAGGCCTCGGGAAGCTTTTTGTAGCCAGAACTTCCTGCACTATTGTGGTGTGTCTATATTGCCAGGTATGATTTTGACTTTGTACCCTGTTTTGTATTTTGTTGATCATTTATTATTTTCCTTGAATTCAAATGCATGTTATGTCTTTACTTTGTTAATTGATATCTAACCTGCCTGGCAAAATAAATTGTTTTCTTGATATATCTGAAGTTCTTAAGAAATTGTTATTACCAGTAGATTAGATGGAGTCCAATGTTACTGCAAAATAAGGTGTCAGGATAAGATCAAACTGGGGACTTGTTTTGAAAGGAGCATGGAACACATCAACCAAGATCCCCAGATTTCTGTCTATCACCTGACTTAGCAAGTTGCATGATCGTGACTAAGATAACTGTTTTTAGATCTGAGCAAGCATGGAGCGGCCAGGTTTAATACTATTAAGTTACCCGGCAACCTCTGACTAAAGATCAGACTGACCGTTTTGTGATTGTGAGATCCACGTATATCGGCCGGCGCGATACTCTGTGCGACTTTGGGTCCCTAAAGCAAGAATAACTAAGAGTATGGGAATTTACAAATAATTAAACTCAAAATATGATCAACAGACAATTTTGAATCACTAGCTTAAATCTCATATACAATTGGAGTCAGATTGGAACTAGTTATATAATCAAATGATATTAAATAAAGAACTTTTGCAGAAGTGCTATGGAAAGGCAGAACATGTGATATACCTTCACCCACGCCATTGGATTCCGTCGTTGGGTGGTTTCCTTACACCTGTTTTACTGATACTGCCTGGTTTGGCAACATGTTCCTGTTTGCCAGTTATGACCTTTAGGCAAATGGGTAAGGGTATCTCACGTGTTTTGACTACGCTCATTAAATCAGGCTGCAGATGGATCCCAATGCCTCTGACTCTTCATCATTCTTCTCTTAAAAACTAAACGCTGTTACCATGACTCCTCATACAAAATGTGATTATAAATGTGTAGTCAATGTGGAAATTATGCACACTGTGCATTAATATTTAGCAAAAATGCTGCAAATAGTCACTGTTGCTGGCTGTCCCATTCAGATCAAATCTCTGCTTTTGACGAGATTTTCAAGTATGTGTTGAATGGACATTGTTCTGTCTCATAAGGCCATGGGAGCTACTAAATCTAAAAAGTGAATAAATTAAAAATACTGTAAAACTGCGCTGAGCAGCCCTTTTCTATGTATGTGACAATGTACCAATAAATGTTTTCCTCATGGTTAAACTGTACTTGTTTAACAACACATGAGTGAATTATTTTAGCTATCGTTAGTACGTCATATTTGAATGAAGATACGGGTCACATGACAATGAAAACATGGTGGATGTAGTGTTAAGCATGTATCCATACTGCACCCACACAGGCTAATTCTCAATATGCGTTCTGTTCTTGTGGATCAGTGAAATGTCATTGCCCAAATACTGTTCCAATAGACCTTTATCACAGCGGAATTGATATTTGAAGCAGTGTACCGATTCTTCCGGGTTGGCTAGCAAAATAGTGGCACAGGCACATCAAATGACATCCTCTCTGAGTGAAGCTGAACAAGGGATACAAGTTCGAAAGTTTATTCGTTAAAGTTTGAAAGTTAATTGCGATGTCAACGTATTCTGGTTGCTAGTTATCCTGTTAGCTTCAACTTATTACTAAGAGAGACGTTTTGCTACAAAGTTTGTCTAATATTGACATAGCCTAAATAAAACAGCCTCTTAAACAGTGTTAATTTACAGAATTTGAGCAAATAAATTGTATGCCTGCAGTAAGCCATTTCTATTCAGTTTCCGCAGTCTACAAAGAAATAAATGCTAATGCAAGCTTACTCATGTTGTTATCAATTGTTCATAATCAAGACTAACTTTTTTAACAGGATAAGTTTAAAGTTAGTGATAACTTTAAAGTTAGCTGTGATAACTTTACTCCTTCCTTTGCATGCAATGTCAGATATAGTAAACAGAGAGGTATTAGTACAGGCAAGCTGCTGCTGGTCAAAGCAAAAGAACGAGGAGCTCCATAAACTACAGGTTGATAAATGTTAGGAAAGTTTAGCCCGAAAAGTCATAAAACACTCTAGTCCCTACTCACTGAAACAATGTTCATTAAAGGTATTTGTGCTCTTTTGTGTTCCATATTTGGACACAAATTTATTGCAGTATTTTAGAAGTTTTACACTTTAGTTTTAGACAACTTAAACATAGAAAAATTGCAAAAAATCTTTTAAAAGGTCACTCTGTAGGAAATAGACATCATCAGTTTCAAAATGCATACTGCACACGAACATACTCCCGCTTATTGTTTTAAAAGAAGGATCTTCATTAGTCTGACCTATGTTTTTCTGAGTTCTTTTTGTGTCAGAGATAAGGGTAATGTTTTTCTGGTGCTCATGTTCTCAAAGTTGCTGCACAGGTACCAGTGATCCTGAGAGGTGACAAAAGCATCAGATCTGGCATGCTGCATGTGGGGCTGAACGACATCAGGCTGCAGCAGTGCGAGGTCCAGAAGAAGGACTTCAGGAGCCTGATCGAGACAGTACGGTGCTCATCACCCACAGCGAAGATCATCATGTCAGGACCACTCCCCACATACCGACAGGGAAATGAAAGGTTCAGTAGCCTATTTGCACTAAATGAATGTTTAATTTCCTGGTGTAATGAACAGAAACTGTTCTTTATAAATAATTGGAATCTTTTCTGTGAGCGACCTAGGCTTTCCCTTCCTGATGGAGCAGATCTTATGTTGGACAATATCCCCAAGACACTATGCACCATCTAACTAGTAAGTTCAGCCTCTACATATAGCCATTGTTGTTCTGCTCAGTTAACAAATAAAATGCTTGAAGAGTCAAATCAATAGAGACTGTGTCTGTTCTCTGAATGGTGAGGCTAAAAAATAAACCTACGGCAAGATCTAGAAAAAATCTTATCTTGATTAAACCAGAAATCAACAATACGAGAGACCAAAAACATCTGCTAAAGCTTGGGCTCCTAAACACCAGATCACTCACAACAAAGACAGTTATTGTAAATGAAATCATCTCAGATAACAGTTTTAAGATAAATTGTCTAACTGAAACTTGGCTCAAGCCAGATGAGTACATTGGTCCCAATGAACCTGCCCTGTGGTTGTGTAACTATTTATAGAGAATTTCTCAAATTTTGTCATACAACAGCACACAGGTTCACTTCTTCTGAACTGCTGGTGCTTGGTGTTACTGTACCAGACATAAGGAAACAATCAATGCTCTCCTTTGCGCTAGCTACTGTGTATAGACCTCCAGGGCCCTACGCAGAGTTTGTGAAGGAATTTGCAGATTTTCTTACCAACTTGTTGGTGATTGTTGACAAAGCTCACTCTAAAGAGACAATCCACAACCTTGAGTGGAAATAGAGAAAATCGAATCTGGAGGTTTTCAGATTAGCATGGAAAGACAGTATGTCCTGCTATAAAACGGCTCTAAAAGCAGCCAAGGGCTACACATGTTAGCACCCAAAAAGAAAAATATAAAAGCAATCCTAGAATTTTATTTAATACAGATGCCAGATTAACTAATAAACAAACACTGCCTGAGTAGTAATGACTTCATGAACTTTTTTTTACAGAGAAAACCATACAAAATACAAAAATATACAGCCCGCGACTTTACCTGATGATTTACCCTTGGTAAAAACTGCTCCTAAAGAACAACTGCTTTACAACTATGTACTATGTACAACTGCTTTCTCCTCACAGGGAAGGCCCTTGATTGGGCAACCACAGTCTGGAGAGCAGATGGTTCCATGTTTCCCACCTTTGACTCCTTTTTACGACAATTTAAGGAGGTTTTTGAGCACTTGTTGGAGGGACTAAGCCCAGGTGAACAGTTATCTCTTACCCAGGAAAAACCAACCGCAGCGGAGTATGCTCTCACCTTTCGCATGCTCGCTGCTCAAACTACATGGGTAGAGGATACATTAAAACAGCTTTATCGCAAAGGACTCAACCCTGATCTACAGTCGGAATTAGCATGTTGTGATGAAAGGAGGAATTTGAGTGAGTACATTGAACTTTCTATTCAGATTGATAACCTGATTTGTTCTCTGCGCCCCTGCCGATTTGATGCCCTGTCTAGGTCAGAGTGTGGGCTAGAATCAACTACAAATTAACTATACTCGCCTCTCTTCCGAGGAGCGTGAACACCGCTTCCGTTCTGGCTTATGCCTGTATTGTGGGAAGTCAGGTCACCAGAGATCTACCTGCCCGGTTCGACCCACCTCCAGTCGACCCCCGGTCGTTCTGGGTTTGCCCTGACTGTATGCACCTAAACCTTTTATTGCATGGGTGGGGGTCAGATAATTTGCTGGGTAGAAACCTGTCATGACTTCTGTTTACAGAAAGTAGTTCCTGTTATAAAGACCCCAATTCCCAGCAAAGAACTGCTGAATACACAACGCAATATTCCATCCGAGTATTCAGATTTGGTAAGCAGAAGATTCAGATTAAGTAAGCAGAAGGCTTCTCAATTACCCCCACAGAGCAATAGATTGTGCTTTTGATCTAATACTGGGCACAACTCCTCCCAAGGGTCATATATTTCCTCTGTCTCAGCCAGAATCCGCAGCTATGCAACAGTATATAGAGGAAGAACTATATAAAGGCTTCATTTGTCCGTCCAATTCACCACCATCTGCCGGCTTTTTTTATTTGTTAAAATAAAGGACAGGGGACTGAGGCTGTGTATCAATTATCGTGGTTTGAATGGCGACACAATTAAGTTTCGTTATCCAGTTCCTCTCATTCCCTTGGCCCTAGAACAACATCGTTATAAGAAATTAAACTTAAGAAGTGTTTACAATCTATTAGAGAAGGGGACGAGTGGGAGAAAGCATTTTCTACATCAACTGGGCCTTATAAATACCTGGTTATGCCGTTCGGTCTAGCTAATAGTCCATCCGTGTTTCAGTCTTTTATGAACGATATTTTCCGTGACATGCTAGATAAATAGGCAGTTGTTTATATAGATGACATTTTGATTTACTCCAAGTCTTTCCAAGATAACGGGAGACACATTCGTCTTGTTCCAAATTGTTTGATAGAAAATAACCTGTATTTGAAAGGGGAGAGGTGTGAATTCCATACCACAAGTACTACCTTCCTTGGTTACGTAATTAGTCAAAAGGGAGTGGACTCCCTAAGACTGTTAAAGAGCTGCAGCGCTTTATTGGTTTCGCGAACTTCTACCAACTTCTATTTTTGGAACTTCAGTTACAAAAATACTAAGGCCGACACTCTTTCCTGACTCTTTCGCTCCCAAGACCCAGTCATCCGAGAACATAATCCCTGAGAAAATCTTAGTTGCCCCAGTCCCAACTTTGATGACACAACTTTGCTCCTAGTCAGTGGGTGTGGCTTTTGACTCTGGATCTGCGTCTTCACCTTCCCTGCAAGAAGCTCAGTCCTAGGTAGATGGGTCCATTCAAAATTCTCAAATTAATCACTCCTGTTTCGGTTCATTTAGAATTACCTAATAATTATCGTATTTCTCTCACTTTCCATGTTTCAATGCATAAGCCCGCTGGTGCGCCAGTTGGAGAGCTGGAGGGGGCCTCTGCATGGCCCTCCTATCGTGGTGGACGGCAAAGCAGCCTATCGAGTAAATCAACTGCTCGACTCCAGACGCCGGGGTGGCAGGATCCAATACCTCGTCGATTGGGAGGGGTACGGCTCGGAGGAGTGCTCTTTACACTTCCCATGTTCCCCATGCCTAGGGCTGATTACTTCCTGTTTGCCACTTGTTTCTAATCAGCCTGCTTATTTAAACCCTGGACTTCTGTGTACTCATTGCGATGTCTTGTTTTGCCATGTCAAACATTTCAGAGGATTTTCCTTGTTGATCGCCGATTGGTTTGTTTTCTGCTGTTTGTGACAAACAGGAAGTGATCAGCCCCAGGTACGGGGCCCATGGGAGTCTAGCCAAAACAGGGGTAATTAATTTTAGAATTTTGAAAGGACCACGTACCTAGGGCTGAGCTTCTTGCATCGTAGGTGAAGGTCCTTGGTGGAGAGTGCCTTGAAGAGCTCTAACAAGTTCCTCAGTGAGAGTGGTTAGACGGTTAAGTTGGTGCTGGTGCTGGGCGATCTGTGATGCTTGAGCGGACAGCTCGGAAGAGAGCTGTCGGATCGCTATCTGGCGATGTCTTCTGTAATGGAAACTCCAAGTCGTGAGGATCAATCTGCAGCATTTTATTCAAAGGACTGGTCAAACAGGCAATGGTTCAAATACAAGCAAACAGAGCAATGGACTAGACAAACTCAATAACAGTAATACAGGCGATGTCCAAAGGCAGGCAGCAAACAATCAAAAACATAATCCAAGAAAGGGTCAAAAGGCAGGCAGCAAACAATCAGAAACACGATAATCCAAATATAAACCAGGTAAATAACAGTGAAAAAGATCTGAAATGTTAACCGGGCCAAAACAAGTCTATTGAGTCTGGGGTTTAAATAGTTGGCTTGATTGGAGTCAGGTGCGGCAAACGGGAAGTGATCAGCCCCAGGTACGAGGCCCATGGGAAATGTAGTCCGAATTGAAGCTAATACTCAGAAGAGGGTTCCCTCTGGTGGCGCGGAGGCGGCGAAGTGGGAGCCTCCTCCATAATAGCTGCCTGCCTCTTGTTTTTGCTTGGGATTACCTTTTCTATTGTTTGCTGCCTGCCCAGACCTTCCCGTTTACTCGTTTTGATTTTGTCTTGCCCTCATTGCCCTGTTTGCTGGTGTTTTACCCTTTGCCCTGTTTTTATTAATAAAAGAGCTGCACATGGATCCACCTGTCCATGAGTTACAATTGTTACAATTAATATACATCTCACACATATTATTTGCAATAATACCATGTATTCTGTTTTGAACATATCTGAGATTTATTCTTTGTTTATATTTTTTTCATTATATGTAACGCTGCTTTAAAGCAATGTAACATTATAAAAAACACTATATAACTAAAATTGAATTAAAAATTGTACATCATCACTATCCTGGGAGACCTTTGTTTGTTGAACACCCCTTTGTGTATGTAGTGTGTTACACTTTTTAGCAGGGCTTTGCATTTAGGCGATTTTAGGTCCATGCTGAGCAGCACATTACCATGATCATGATGACACCCAGTATTATCATTATGACCTAATATACTTGTATGTGCATCTGATCAAGCTTTGCCATTGGCCAATATGATTGGCCTGATTAAACATGAGATTCAGACACCAGTCACACCAGAGGCTTTTCCCAAAGAGGCAAATCAGACACAGTGCCCCGTTCCCTTTCTTATGTAAGAGTTTTTGTTGAAAAAGATAGATGTTATTAGTCTGTGATTTAAATTGAGCATGTGCACACTGTTACGTTGCACAGACTCTTATTTTGAAGTTTTCTGTTTGGTTCCGTATTTTTCCTGTTTTCACTCACTTCCTGTTTGTTAATGATCATCACCTGTTTTAACCCTAATTAGTAGAACTATTTAAGTTTCCCGTTTTAATGTTTAGTTTGTCGGTTTATTGTGTGTTTTTTGTGTGGATGTTTCGTGTATGCTTTTGTTTTTTTGTTCCCTGTATGCCGTTCGGTTATCTCGATGAACTTTGCTACTGTGCGCCTATTGTTGCCTTTTGCTTTACTATGTTATTTCATTATTAAATATCTTTTGTTATGTATCATGCGTTCCGCTCCTGAATTCCAGTCATCCCAGCTCCGCAAGCACTAATCGTAACACACACAGAGCTAGCTGCTGTTTTATAGTTGATGCAGCTAAATTAAATTAAGTATGAATAAAATGTAGATAAGAGTAAAGAGTGAAAGTGACAGAGACCACTGGGGCCACTCAGACCACTGGGGCATCTTACCTGATAGTAAGGCACAGTTACTGGTACCTGCTACATTTACACCCTTTTAGAGACTCTGCCTCTTAATCTGACTCTAGAGACAATACAGTTCACAAGATATAAGCACACCACCCACAAGAGACCTTAGTAGAATTGAAAAAAATAACACAGAAGAGAAAGCAAGCCTTGCTGGAGTTAAGTGAAGCCATGAATAAATCACTATTTGGAAATAAAAATTGTAATGGTAAAATGGTAATGGGGAGAGTGTGGGGAGTGTGAGGGGGCAGAGGTGTCAGTGGTGGGCAGAGTTCAATAAGGAGACAGCTCTGGGAAAGAAGCTGTTCCTCAGTCTGCTGGTTCTAGTCCTGTGGCATCTGAAGCACCTGCCGGAGGGCAGGAGAGAAAACGGGGTGAGAGGAATCCTTAAGAATACTGCGTGCTTTGACGCAGACAGTGCTTCTTCTGAATGTCCTCAATGGTTGGGAGTGGAGTCCCTATAATGCGTTGGGCAGTTTTCACCACCCGCTGCAGTGCCTTACGCTCCGCAACAGAGCAGCTTCTGTACCAGACTGTGACACAGCTCGTAGGGTGCTTTCTATCGTGCAGCGATAGAAGTTCACCAGGATAGCTGAGGACTTCTTAAGTGTTCTCAAGAAGAACAGGCGCTGGTGAGCCTTCTTGACCAGGCTGGAGGTGTTGGTGGTCCAGGATAGATCCTCTGAAATGTGGGTCCCCAGGAACTTGAAGGAAGAAACAGGCTCAACAGCCATCCCATTGATGTGGATGAGTTCGTGTGAACCTCTTCTTCCCTTCCTGAAGTCCACAATGAGCTCCTTGGTTTTGGTGGTGTTAGGGAGCAGATTATTGTCTGTGCACCACGTGGCCAGATGCTGGATCTCCTACCTGTAGGCAGTCTCATCGTTGTTGCTGATGAGACCGATCACTGTAGTGTCGTCTGCGTTTTTGAGTTGTCTGTAGTACTGTATTTGTCGTGCCTTTCATTGTGGACCCCAAGTGTGGGCTCTTAATGTTTGCATTTGAAGTTAAAGTGTAGGTGGTCTCTGGTAGGTGGTCTTTTCATAATGCTATACAGTTTGGCAATTACACCCTGAAACACAATGTTAAAAATTAAACTAGTGCCATGAAGCAGCTTTTAGTTATGCCCCTGATGAAATTAGTGGTCAGAGATATCATATCATTCTGACACTGAGGTGCTTTAAGATGACATTTAAGACAGTAGACCTGTACTGTTAGCACATTTGTTTAGAGGGCTGACTCCTCTGAGAAGAACAGTGGTGGAAAGAGTACTGAAAATGTATACTCAATTACAAGTACTGTTACATTGCTAAAAATTATACTCAATTACAAATAAAAAATACTGGTGTTAAAAAGTACTTAAAGTACAAATTACTCTTCATAAAAACTACTCAGAGTACTAATTACTTTTTAACTGGTGGAATTTATTGAATTATCCATTATTGCCGTATCAGACAAGATCCAGACAATAAAACACATTTTACAAAACACATTTAAAGATACTATTAACACTTTTGAAACTTTGTAAACAGCATTAACTGAACTGTCAGGTGTGGTTTATATATGAATCACAAAACAACACCCCTAAACATAAAAAAATAAAAATAAATAAAACAACTTCACAAACATGAAGTTGTAAGTCTTCTTACCATTATGTATTTTATAATAAAAACACTTGTATTTTTTGAATTATACAAATTAAATTATAGGTTAATCATATATCATATAATCATATATATTTTCCATTCATTACATAACACTTACAATAAGGAAAAACCGGTATGCCTTACTAATATACATTTAAGATATTAAAACAAGTACACAGTAAGCAATGAAATAAGAACACACAAACAAATTAGGAATTAACATGTTCTAGTGATGATTATCTTATCAATAGCGCGCCGCAATTATTTTACAAAAACAATGTTTTGCTATTGTGAGTATAAAGACTACAGAAATATACACAAATAAAAATAGACCCTTTACGGTTTCAAATAACGCCTTTTTCTTATCTGTACGATCAAAAGACGATTTAATTAGAAAAAAAATGCAGCAAAACGCGCCAACGCCTTTGCCGATTTGAGGGGATTAAAATCACTTGCAAATTATGAAGAAACTTTGCTATTAACCTAATCGCGCGAACCGAACCGTCAGAAACCACAGAACAACACTGCCTAGTGCCTAAACATATTAATAAAAAATAAAATATCAAACAAATAGAGTTATAAGTCTTCTTACCATAATGTGTTTTTTTAGATTAGAGGCTGAAGTCTTGTAAACCGAAATCACAGCAGATGCCAGACATTTTTTACACTGCATCAGCACACTGTCCCCTTTCTTCCCTCTATTGGTGAACAGCTCCTCCAGGTGTGGCCATGGGCATTTCTTCGTCATTTATGCATTCTTCAGATTCATTATTGCTGTCTTGAATCTCCATGTGTCAACCAATAACTTCTTGACTGTACGATGACGGTCAGCTTACGTAAATCTGCAGTAGCCGGAACTTGTTTATCGGTTCAAATAACGTACCAGGCTTTTCATTGGTCCGTTAAGATGAGATATTTTTATTGGCTATCGAAATGCCGGTCAGTGGTTAAAATAATAATTCAGTACTCCGTAACGAATTGTGGTTTTAAAAATAACGTAAATTACTTAGTGTAATTTGTACTCAAGTACAAGTAAAATTACAGACTTAAAATTATAGTCATGAAAGTACAAATACCCCAAAAATGTACTTAATTACAGTAACGTGAGTAGTTGTAATTCGCTACCTCCACCACTGGAGAAGGACAAATTATTTTATTAACGTGCTGTTTTTCTCGACACAACTTGAAATGAGGTCACTTGATTTGGAAAAACAAAGCATTACAAAGTTACAAAACATTTGACTTGTATTTATATTCTCAAAACAATACAAGCACAGGCTTAATGCTAATGCAAGTTTAATTCTATTTTAAAAACATTTTACTGTTATGGACCATTTACTGTTTTATATGACAACCAGATTTGAGCTTGTTGTGATGTTTGTAAGCCATTTTAAACCTGACCTTTATGCGTTCATTTCCATTTCCTTTATCCCAGCACTTTAAATTACTACTGTGTATGATGTGGGAAATATAAATAAACTTGGCTTTGCCTATGTTATGGTTAGTGTTTGTGGAGACGGGATGACTGAGATTCAGGAGCGGAACACACGGGATGATCCTGGATGCAGGTAAGTAGACTTAACACAGCACACAGGGGAGACAAAGGAAATCAGGGAGCTTGGAATTGTGGAGTCAGGTAAGTAGCTTAACATTAGAATGATGTGTTAACATTAACATTTGCCTGTGTGAGTTATGTGCTCTTATAGTGTTGTGCTGGTGATTAACGGGATGATAAAATCACAGACAAGTCTTTGGCCAAATGACAGAGTTTATTTTTTGGCTAATTTTTTGTAAGGTGGGCTAAACAGCCTTTAATATGTGACTACATAAAGAGCAAGGAAGAGATCACTGATAAATATCTGATCATAACAGGAGTATAATGTAAAAACTGATGAAACAGTGTCATTATGAGAGGTGATATCTTACTGTTGATGCTAGAAGCAGGGTCTTATTGATATGATTACAAGATATGATTACTTTATTTTAGATACTAAAATATAGATTGATATTATTTTTTATAAAATATGAGTAAGGCTTGTGGGATGATTGTTAGTACCTTTAACATCCTCAGAACCTTTATGTTGTACAAACGGTTCTTTGCAGTGGATAAAGCTTCTACACACTACAAATGTAGTGTACAACTTTTTTCTCGTATTCACCTCATTTGCTTAACCCACTTATCCACATGGCATTCAAAATGTTGTCCTAGTGCTGCTGATTTTCCCAAACTAGGTAAACCAGATGGTTAGCTTGCTTAAACAAACAGTGTTCGCACTTTAAAGGAAGAAAATTTACAAACAATTTACAAACCTGATTTAGCTACTTGTAGTTCTAATTTGTAGTATTTTTACATCGAGTTGCATTTTAATCCAAATAGCGTTCAGTTGAATTCAAGCAACTAATACGTGACTTTAATCTACTGATATTATAGAAACATGTCATGGGTTGCTTATAACAAAGGTATAACCCTTTCCCAGTGTACTTCACACAGCACAATCACACAATTATATTTTTTGTGGCAACAGTCTTATTCATTGCCAACAGCAACCCTGTTATCTGTGCAGCTTTTACACTGCCATAGCTCCAAATTAAAGTGAACATAGCATTAATAATGAGCTTTTAATCAATTCTTCACCCCTCATGCTGTGAATGCTGTGACTGGAGTAATCAAGACTGAGATTGTTTCAGCTCACAGACACGTTTCAGAACGTTTCCAGAGAAGTTTCAGAACAATCATAACTCTGCCTCTTTATTGCGAGCAGGGGTTTTGGCTTTCCTTTAAATCTGCATCTTGCAGATTGGTTAAAAGCACCTCAGGATGTTGTGCGGAGGTCCGCAATGATGTTCTCACTGAGATGTGTGGGTGGAGGTGGCACATTTATTTGTGATTGCTAAGGTACAGAGTCTCCTGAGCTTGGGATAGAGTAGCCTGTATATTCAGTGTGAACACTGGCCTTGAGGTGCAGGAGTTTAAAAAAAGTATACGCTCGCTAAGAAGAGTTGTTCTCAATAACCTTTTGATGCAGCCAAAAAGATAAGCAGGAGAAAGCTGTTTGCTCCAAGGCATGAGTGGGTGTTTTGGGCAGTCAGAATACATGTCTTTATTTCACATTTTAAGCTCCATGTACACAATTTGCAGATTTAGCTGTGTACTTATGCAGGGACTAATATTTAAATATTAATGAGGGTTTTACAGAAGGAACATGGTTGCTTTGTGGAAAAAAACACAAAAATAAGGACACAAATATACGTTAAATTCAATTTCCAAGGAAATAAAGATACAACAAAATTGGCCCTTTGGTCAAATGTTTTTAAACATTTATTTTTTGCAATAATCTTTGTTGCCTTGCTAAGATTGTTTTTATATTTATATAATTTTTTATATGTCCTACATAAAACACACAATATTTACAAGGTTTTTTCACAGTTAAAAAAATGACAATCATAACATGATTGTGACCTTGATTTTTTGCATTGTTCACTGAAATAAAATATCTTAAGCAAAAGTAACAACTAAATGAGGACATGACAAAATGTTTCCAAGACAATTGTAATGTGTCCATCATATAAAAATAATTAATTAAATAAATTGAATCAGTCAAAATCTCCCAAAAGTCCCACTAAAAATTACCTTATGAACACTCATTTGTCTTTTTGCTAAAGATCTTACATTGAAGGTTCATTAAACTTAACAGCAGACTTACACCATGTTCTAACCACATGCAACAAACAATGGGCACCATTGCATTTTGTGGAATGCTTGGGTAGCCCCACCCATTGTAAAATCTCATTGGTCCAGAATCCTGCTGCTTAAGTTCAAATATCTTATGACTAGCTGTGATTGTATGATATTGTGCAACAGTTATGGACAGAGAAAATGTGTTGTTTCTGATTAGGAACACAGCAATACAAATTGTTCAACAACCTAGTGTAACATAATTTAAAACATTCATTCACTACTCATATTATCAGCCCTTTAGTCACCCCAAAAATAAATAGAGCAACATCTGTTTTTTATTTTCTCTGCATCTTTTTTACTTTCAGACAAAGCTTATCAGTACCACGGAGTGCCTATTGTTTTGTGTGCTGTAATGAGCTGTGTTTTGCTCGGTGGACTGTGAAAATATGCAGTTTTATATTTAGCAGCACACCCCCACCACAGCACTTTTCAAAGATGCTTGTGGCTAACCCTGAATCCCCTACTAAAGCTAAAAGAATCACAGAGAGATGCAGGGGAACAAAATTTCACACACAGTGTGAGATGTTGACTGGCCTTGCAAAAGCATGAGGAATTTATGCAAAAGCAAGAGTCTATCTGATGATGTGTCACAAAATCCTTTCAGAGAAAATGTTATGCTCCATTACCCAACAGAGTGCAGACAGCCAGAAACAATTGTTTAGTCTTGACCAGCATTTTCTGGAAAGTGCATTTGGGAGTTTTGTTCTTTCATACAAAATTTTCTTTTATTTTACTCTTTGGACTTTGTTAATGTTTGTCTGCAGACGTTTCATCATGTTACAGTAGGTTTCAAAGATTGTAATCATACTGTAGCCTCTTACGATATTTCAACAACAATTATATAACAGAAATGTGTCTGCTCCACTGCATAATTCCACAACCTTACTTAAGACAGTCATAAACCTAAGGCATGCATGCATCTTTTGTCTTATGAAGAAAATTAGAACTTCTGAAATAGAATTTTGGTGGTGTTTGGGCATGTCACTATAATGCCAGAGTGTCAAGGGTGGGTATAGGGATACTCTATATAGTTTTTAAGGTGTTGGTGGTTGGCACATTACAATGTGATTGTCTATGTTTATTTTAGGTGGTAACCCAAAATAACCCCCTGGCAACACACTAATAATACTCAAAACACTTTGCACTCTAGCATCAGGGCAGCGCCTTTTGCACAGACAAGCAACACATACGTTTTCTTTTTAAAAATGAACTGAATGTCTAACCCATAACTAACATGCCATTCATTTAATGACAATATAAAACCATTCAAGCTATAATCACTGAAAACGTGCATGAAAAGCTGTGCAGCACATAATGAATTTGACTGTTATGTATCACTAGAGCCCAATTAGTCCTATATATTACTGGAAAAGACAAGAATTAAAGGTTTGGTGTTCTCAGTAAAGGCTAATGACTGAATTGAACAGTTATAAATATTATATTTATAGTGATTTTATCTGAAGAAGAATACAGACAGTTATTGTGACAAAGCTTTGCTGTAAATTCATATTTACATGACAAGCAATGGAGGATTTGAATATTTATGCTGGAAATCCCTCAATTTGCAGCCAGTCATTCTGTTATCCTGTCCCACAGCTTTCAAATAATTTACAGGACTTTGAGTGGCAACACAAAGACAGCATCCGACTTTAAACCCCTAACACTCCATTGTAAATTCTAAAGAGGAGCAATGAATTAGGCCTTTCTTTCAATTTCTGGGTAGGGCAACAGCAGCTCCTTCAAAAGAAGGAGACATGCATGTCTAAAGTATGTTGGGAACAGAAAACCCTAAACCTCCCATTTTTATCAATTATATTTTAATCTGTGCTTCCCCTGGGATTTGTTGAAGTACTTTCCCTCACGCTACGGCTCCAAGCTGAACTTTTGCCTGTCACAAACAGATTGTCCTGCCTGAAAGAGTTCTGCAGCTCAGAAGCCTGCTCCAAGCAACATTGTCTCCCGTGGAAGGGCTGTGTCCGAAACCAGCAGGGCTCTTTAATGCACAAATACTGAACCATACGGTGGTACAAATAATTAGATTTAAAGTGTTAGTGTACATTAACCTATTCAAATTATTTTTTTAAAGTTTTTTTATTTTATTTTTAAGTTTTGCACAGTAAGACTTTTAACTCTGACAAAACGTTTTGTTCATCTTATTCTGCAAAAAACTGTCCACTAGGATTGGAAGGGGTTATGTAAAGAATTTTTATTTCTGTAGTACATTCAAACAGGGTTTACAAAGTGCTTCACTGAAGGGCTAATTAGCTCGGGTTCTGGAGAGCTACTGTCCTGAAGAGTCTTTCTTGAGTCTTTTGGGATTCAATGCAAAATTTCTGGAGTTTGCCGAAACAGAAATAATGTTGACCAGAATGTAAGCAGATGTCTGTCATTAACCTTTCTACGTATAGTCATCACACCACACATCTCCCCTGCTGTCAGTGGATAAAGTGTAAGGAGCTGCTAAAAGCAACATTAAGCTGGAGAACTTTTCCTTGACATAAACTGCTTACTGTTCCCCATTCCACTGGCCACAGGATGATCAGACACCGCTTTGAACTTATCTGCGGTGACGGGTAAGCTTGTGTTCCTTTAGACTGCAGGAGTGAAATGTTCAGTTCACTGAGACACCTGCTTTGTAATGGTAAGTTGTCTTTTTTCAAGAGGAAAACAAAAAAGATTTCCCACACAGAGGTCACCCAGTGTTATACTCTCCCAGTGACAATGGAAGTGAAATGGACTTATGAGGCAAGAAACAAAAGTTATATAGAGGGTTACTTAGCAAATTTAAATAGTGCAATTATTAGATTATGCAATTATATTATTAATTCATTATCAAAGTTAATGATCATGTGTGCTGATGATCATACTGTGTCTAACCACAGTAAATAAGTGTTACTCCACAAGATCTAGACTAGCCAAAGCTGTCTGTAGTGAAGGTGAACTAGAATTATGGTCAGCATCAAATTGAAGCCACTATTAATGTAAATTGAGTCAGATTAGAATTATATACAGAGTTAAAAGAAAATAGACCAAATTCTAATAAATTAAGAAACACTGTTGATAAACTGGTTAATCCTACAGAAGCGCTAAGGAAAGGCTATACGCGAGATCCCTTCACCCACAGCATTGGATTCCGTCATTGGGTTGGTGAGTGGTCCTTGCATTAATTAGTTGGGTTAGTTCCAGTGTTCACACTTCAGACAGACATGAAAGTGGTTGATCTGAGACTTTGGGTAACAAACTCATCTCAAGGTGTGTTCAGCCAGTTTTCTGATTAAAGAATACCCCCCATTTGTTTGTCTTCCTGACTGTGGGAAGGTCCATGTGATGTTGCCTCTAAAGTTAAATCAAAGAGTTAAAGAAATCATTACCAAAGAGAAGATGGTTTTATCCTGTCTGACATTCTTCTGGTTGGGTATATGCTGGGGCTGTTATTAAAACAGAATAACGCTTTTAACAGAGCACATGGCCCCATCCTGTCTGACACCCTCTGGCCAACCCAGAGTGTCCCTCACTATGTTTTGTTAATAAATCTTATGCTTGCACCAGATGTCTAGAAAATCAAAGAATGACATTTTTGACTAGTTTTCTGATTAAAGACCAAACTTGTTCTTCCTGCCCATGGAAAGGTCTGTGTGTTGTCATCTCTAAAATTAAAACAAAGACCAAGCCCCTAACTTGTTCTTCCTGCCTGTGGGAGAATTTGTATTGACACCCATAGAGTTCCTTCACTTCCACTGAGGTGGAAGTGTCCTGCATGATGTAAACACCTAGGTACCGGAAACAGTCCACTCTCTCCACTGGGGTCCCGTCGATGGTGAGGGGCAGGCAATTCCTTTCCTGCTTTGTGCTGAACTCCACTATTAGCTCCTTTGTCTTGCTGACGTTCAGGAGGAGATTGTTTACCTGGCACCATGTCTCCAGGTTTTTAATCTTCTCTAGGTAGGCCTTGTGTTATTGGAGATCAGGCGTCTGCACAGTATTGTCTGCAAACTTCACGATGTTGGTGGCGCTTGAAGTGGCCACGCAGTCAAAGGTGTACAATGAGTATAGCAGGGGGCTCAGAACACAACCCTGGGGGGCTCCAGTGCTGAGGGTGAGTGAGGGTGAGACATGGTTGCCTACCCGTACTGCCTGAGGTCTGTCTTGCAGGAAGTTGGAGATCCATCGACACAGGGATGGGATGGGATCTCCAACTTTGTGGTGAGTGTGGAGGGAATTATGGTGTAAAACTGTAGTCAACAAACAGCATTTTGATATAATTCCCTTTCCTGCTGTCCAGATGGCTCAGGGCTGTATGATGGAGGTGTGCGATGGCTTCCTCAGCAGACTGGTTGGGACGGTACACGAACTGTAGTGGGTCCAAGGTGTCAGATAGGGAAAAAGTGATGAAGTCTTTCGAAGCACTTCATCACTACTGAGGTCAGGGCCACTGGGCGGTAGTCGTTCAGGCAGGCTGGCTGATACCGGCCATTCCTTCGATTTGCATTCGGGGGTTGGGCGTACCAGTACAAGGTCCTCCCCTTCGGGCTGTCCCTGTCTCCCCATGTCTTTCCCAAAGTTGCAGAGGCCGTCTATGCCCCATTGTTGGAAGTGGGCGTTCGCATCCTCAACTCCCTCCACGACTGGCTCATTCTGGCCCACTCTCGAGAGCAGTTGTGCGAACACAGGGTCCTGGGACTCTGGCACCTCAGCCACCTGGGTGGCATCACAGAGCATCTCTTTTCTCGGTATGGAGCTGGACTCGGTCACCATGGTGGCGCGCCTCGCCAACGAGCATGCACAGTCACTGCTGCATTGCCTGAACATGTTCAGAGCCCAGACAGAGGCTCCTGGGGCATATGGCATCCACGGCCGCGGTCACACCGCTCGCCCTAATGCATATGAGACCACCGCAGCACTGGTTACAAGTCTTAGGGTGGGCATGGTGCTGTGGCACATACCGTATGGTTGTCACACCGGCCTGCCGCCGAACCTTCAGCCCTTGGTTGGACATTGCCTTTCTACGGGGGTGCCCTTAGAACAAGTGTCCAGGCATGTTGTTGTGACAATAGATGGGCTGGGGCGTCGTGAGCCTGTGGCACATCAATTGCCTCGAGTTGATGGCAGTGCTTGGCTCTGCGCTAGTTTCTTCCATGGCTGCAGGGCTGGCATGTGTTAGTTCGTATGGACAACACAGCGACCGTGGCATATATCACCGCCAAGGTGGGTTACGCTCACGTCGTATGTCTCAGCTCACCCACCATCTCCTCCTCTGGAGTCAGCGGCGACTCAGGTTGCTTTACGCCACCTACATTCCGGACGAGCTTAACCGTGCGGCCGATGCGCTCTCATGGCAGCTGATAGGCCCAGGAGAGTGGAGACTCCATCTCCAAGCGATCCAGGTGATCTGGAGTCGATTCAGGGAAGCACAGGTTGACCTGTTTGCTTTCCACAAGTCCTCCCACTGCCCGCTGTTTTATTCCCTGTCCGGGGCCTACGCAAATACGCATTTCCCCCAGTGAATCTGCTTGCACAGACCCTGTGCAAGGTCATGGAGAACGTGGAGCAGGTCTTGCTGGTTGTGCCATTCTGGCTGCCCGGACCTGGTTTTCAAGTCAAGTCAACTTTATTTATATAGCGCTTTTTACAAATTTTCAAGCTGATTACAGCAGCCTCCTGACGGGCAGTACAAGGGCAGAGGAGCTGCAGACAACGGTGGCGAAGAAAAAAAAAACTCCAAAAGGAGACAAAAACCTCGAGAGAATCCAGGCCCAGCCAGAAGAACCAGTTCTCCTCTGTCAATACTGCTGCATCTCTACCAGTGCTCGCCAGTGCTTGCACAACTGGACTAAGTGAGCTAAAGAAATATAAAAGAAAATAAATAAAAGAAGGTTGTGCATTTAATATTATCCTTAATGTTATTGTGGTAATTTTAAAATGGTTTGTGTTGTGCGATGGGGACATCGGATGGCCTCAGTTTTTCAGCTTCACCATCTGTAATGGTTATGAATGGGAGGGCGGCACGTGATGATTCTCCTGGCACTGGCATAAACTCTAGTTACCTCGGGATGAGTATTCCAAGGTAGGGGAGGAAGACAGAAAAACAAAATAGCGTAGCTACTGTTCACTGTACTACATGAATGCTTCACTGAAAAAATTGTTTTTAATCTAGATTTGAACTGGGAGAATGTGTTTGAACCCCGAACAGTGTCGGGAAGGCTATTCCAAAGTTTAGTGATATCTTCGCTTTGGGGGATAACATCTATGTTGGTTAAATCAACACCACAGGATAGAATTAAGTCAAGTGTATGATTAAAATGATGGGTAGGTCTGTTAATGTGTTGAATTATCCCAAATGAATGTAGCAACTCTGTGAATGCAATTGCTAATGCATCATTTGCGTTGTCTACATGGATATTAAAGTCTCCTACAATCAATACTTTATCGGTGTTAACCAACAGATCCGATAAGAACTTTGCAAACTCTTTCAAAAAAACAGTGTAGGGTCCAGGTGGTCTATACACAGTTGCCAACCCAAGCAGAAATTCAGTTTTTTTTGCTTTTATTTAAGAGTTACTTTTTGTGCAAGCACTTCAAAAGCATTAAATCTGTGCCCTTTTTTCTGAGTTACAGTTATATAATCTCTATAGATAGTTGCAGTGCCGCCACCCCGGCCAACCAGATGGGGCTCATGCATATAACAGAAGCCTGGTGGGGTGGACTTGGTTTAAACCAAGTTTCAGTCAGACAGAGCATATCAAATTTAAAGTCTGTGATTATACATTTATAATAACTGCCTTTGAGTTTAGTAAACGAATATTGAGTAATCCAAGCTTTAGAAATTTTGGGTTTTGTCCATTTATTACGTTGTCATCAGGTTTGATTACGATTAGATTTTTACTGTTAAGAAAATTTTTGACAATTTTTTTGTACAATTCGGGGTACAAACAGTCTCTATCGATCTAATTACTGAAGTACTAGTTACAGTTGAGTGGAAGGTATGTAATGGGCTATGGTTAAGGTTTTGACTTACTAGTCAGATGGCGTTTAGTGTCCTTTGAGATGTTGTCGGACAGGTCCATCAGGGCGGAATAGCCTAGGACGCTCCCAAAAAAGATCTCAATTATTAACAAAGAGCAGTTCTGTTCATTACACCACGACATTAACCATTGGTTTAGAGCTATCTACTGAACCTTTCATTCCCTCATTGGTAGGTAGGAAGCGGCCCTTATACGATGATCCTAGCTGTTGGTGATGTGTTGTGTACTGTCTCAATCAGGGTCTTGAAATCCCTCTTCAGAATCTCCGACTGCCGCATCCTGGTGTCGTACACCCCCGCGTGCAGCGTAACAGCTCCAATGCTAGTATCAGGCTTCAGGATCGCGGGCACCTGCGCAGAGACATCGAGAACATGGGCGCCAGGTAGACAGTGAGTGCGTGCCTTACCTTTAGTAGAGGACGTGCGTACATTCCGGACGATGGAGTTACCGATGACCACGGCGTTGCACTCGGTTTCATGGCGGTCCTCATTTGCGCCTTCCGTCGTTGGGGTGCCGGTGCAGGAGTGAAGCTCACCAGGCCTGGTTGCGCTCTCGCTCTGGGCAGAGAAGCATGCTGAGTAGAAGCGGTAGGGGTGTTACTATCGGGTCGTACACTTACCGCCGATTCGCGAGCGCAGGGCCGGGATGTTTCCAGCATCATTTTTCGCTCTCACAGCTGAATCTGCTTTTTAGTAGATCCTGGATCACCTTCTCTACGGCCTCCAGTTCTGCCTGCAGCGATTGCAACTCGACCGTGTCCTCATCTGCGACTGTGGACGCCACCATCTTGATTGCCACACCAGGAAACACTCATAAAAAATCCCACTCATTTCAGACCTGGTGCTCCTTTGCGACAACCCCTCCCTGGCGGATTCCCCTCAGTAAGGACCTTTTTTCGGGATGGGACACTATCTGGCACCCACACCCTGATCTTTGGCACCTCCATGTGGGGTTCATAGACGGGACGTGGAGGACCTGAGTGACCTGCCTCCGGTGTGGGGATACTGTCACTCAGGCAAGGGCTCCTTCCACCAGGTGGGTTTACGCCTTGAAGTGGTATCTCTTCACTGACTGGTGTTCTTCCCGTGGAGAAGACCTCTACAATTGCCCAGTGCTTTCCTTGCTGCAGGAAGGGCTGGAACGGAGGTTGTCCCCTTCCGCCCTGAGGGTGTCCGTGGCCGCTATATCGGCCCATCACCTAGCAGTAGAAGGTAAGTATTTAGGAAAGCATGAGCTGGTCATCAGGTTCCTGCGGGGTGCCCGGAGGCTGAACCACCCAGAGGCCGCCCCTCTCTCCCTCTTGGGATCGTAGCCCTCTTGGGGCTATGGGGAGCCCCTGTCAAAACACAGAGTTAGTCGAGCCGAAGAGTCTGTCTGTCAAGACAGCGCTCCCGACCACACTCAGACCCAGCCCTTTCCTTGCTGTGTTCCGTTGTGCCTTGTGCATTTATGTGGACCGCACTCAGAGCTTCGGACGCTCTGATCAGCTCTTTGTCTGCTAAGGGGAAGGCCCTCTCCAAACAGAGGTTGGCCCACTGGATAGTGGATGCCATCACCTTGGCGTATCAGTCCCAAGGCATGCCGTGACCCTCGGAGTGAGGGCTCACTTGTCTAGGAGTGTTGCCCCTCCTGGACACCACACACCTTTGCGAGGTTCTACAACCTTAGGTAAAGCCTGTATTCTCCCGTGTGTTGGGGCCCACAGGCTAGTGGGTGGGAGGACAGGCTTGGTGTCTTCACTTGCATTTGCCTCCCCCCTAGGATAGGGGGACATAGGCAATTGTTTTCCTTGCAGCAGTTTCCCAGCAGGTGAACCCTACGTTGTGATTCCTCAAGCACCCGCCAGCGGGCGGACAGGCTCGGCGGAGGAGCCTCACACCAGCCCAGCCCAGGCTAGGTTCCCCATGTGTAGTTATTCCCCATTGGTAATCCTATGTGTGTATTCTTCCTCTGGAATGGGCGTTTCCCCCAGTGTTTCTAGTGGCTATACCAAGAGAGGAAGGAGACCTGTGCACTGAGGTGCCCTCTCCTGGGGGGATAGGAAAGATCGCCACGACCTCTCCGCGTCTAGGCTACGCACCCGACTGGGCTGTGACGGGTTGTCTGTGCGGAGCGCTGGGTAGGTTACAGAGGCAGGGGAACTGTTGTTCAGAGGCATGCTTTGCCTGCCCGTACTTGACACATCTCGGCTCCTCAGCAAAAACCTGAAAAAAAGCGAGGGGCGGCCGGCTTTATACACCTGCTTCCGGGTGGGCGTGACCTACTCTAGGCATGGGCTCTTAAGCAAGACCCTATACGTCAGTCCGTTGACATAACGTCTCCGTTCCTTCCTTCAGGGAATGACATACGTACCCAAGACATTTTAACATTAGCTTATTCACCTTTTGTTCAAAAAATGCATGACCTTTTAGTAAGATTACAATGTTGTCAGACTTTACACTTGCCTTTTTTTTCAGGTTGTTATTTTCTCAATGTTTGCTAATATTCATAAATGACATGCACTCCATTATATTTACCATGCCAGTTACACATGATAGCCATTATAATGAAATTAAAACATTGGTAAATACCAGCAAATGTACAGTAGGACAACTTTCATTTTCTGACATAATCGACTGAAAGTGGTACAAATTATTTTATAGGCACATTAAGGCATTTCTTTTTCCGCTTTAATATGTTCGTTGTTACTTTTTATACTTCCCAAATTTATACTTGAATTTGAATATTGTTGAATGTGTAAAATATTGTTGAAAATGCAAAAGAATAAATATTACACACACGCAACAAATAAAACTGGACAAAGAATAAAATTAAACAACGGCATTAAAACAGAGAAGTCTGTTGTAAATGCTTATTTTTAGTCAATCAAAACATACATCCAAGAACCCAAGTATAGCTAATACCAGTCAGACTGGTTTGGATCCATTTGCAGCAATTTATTAGAATGGTCAACAAGCAGGGTAGATATCAGCAAACCGGGAGAGTCCGGTTTAAATAGGAAATCGTTAATCCAGAACAGGTGGCAAACAGGAAGTGATGAACACCAGGTAAGTGCATTCTGGTAGTTGTAGTTCAGATGGATGTTCAGCTAATACTCTGGTAACGGTTCCCTCTGGTGGTGTGGTGGAGAGGAGGCTGGAGCCTCCACCATAACAGAGCCCCCCTCTGCGAGCGGTTTCTGACGCGAGGATGCAGGTGGCGCCGGGGTCTACCACAGGGATGGGGGCCGTCCTTTCCGGATGACTCTGGTGGAATTCCTCGGTTCGTGTGGGATCCAGGATATCATCTGCGTTAACCCACAACCCTTCCTCTGGGCCGTACCCCTCTCCGACGCCTAGAGTCCAGAAGCTCACGGACTCTGTAGGCCTCCCCGCCATCAACCATAATTGAGGGGGGTCTGTCCTCTAGGTGCTTCCTCAGCCTCCCCAACCGGGCCACCAGCAGGTTTCAGGAGAGACATGTGAAAAGTGGGAGATATACGATAATTAGAAGGTAATCTAAAACAAAATGACAATGGGGTAATTGGCTTCATAATCTGAAATAGACCAACATACCTGGGGCTTAATTTCCTGCATGGGAGTCTGCTCCAAAGGTCCTTGGTTGACAACCAAACCCATTGGCCGGGAGCGTTAGGGCCAGGTTTATGATGAGCATTGGCTTGTGTAGTTTGCCTTCTGACTGCGTGCAATAGGTGGGTATAAGCTCTGTCCCATACCTCCTCACTTTTCTGAAGCCACTCGGTTACCGATGGGAGTTCCATGGGTTCGCCGGACCAGGCAAATAGGGGAGGTTGGAATCAGAGTACACACTTAAATGGAGTTAGGCCAGTTAATGGTTTGATTAAAGAGTTCTGAGCGTACTTGGTCCACATTAGAAATCTGCTCCATTCGGCCTAATGCTCTTGGACAATAGGATCTGAGGAACTGCGTCTCAATTGCAATGTGAGACCAGGGGCAGTAGGGTGTAGGTAAAGGTGGTTACAGTCCAGCGGGGAGTTGTCTGGGGGTCTTAGAAGTTTAACAGATGACACACTGCTGAATGTACCTGATGACGTCTGAAGAGAGAAGACCACCAATGGCAATTTTTTTAAGAGCTCTATAGTGGCTGTAATGCCAGGGTAACCAGAACTGGGAGAGTTGTGAACTACAGTGATCAGACATTTGCAAAAAGGTTCAGGTACAAAAGTCAGATTGGTTGGACATGCGGAAGGGGGAGGTCTCTGCCTATTTCAGCCGCACTCCCTCCTCCTAACAAACTCCTCTCACTTGATACTAACAATGCTACTAACACACTCTGCTCTACTTTAACATCTTGTCTAGACAGAGTATGTCCACTAGCATCTAGGCCAGCCCGCGCCACTCCCTCTGCTCCCTGGCTGTCTGATGTTCTCCGGGAGCATCGCTCTAAGCTCAGGGGTGCAGAGAGGTTGTGGCGCAAGACAAATGACACTGCTCACCTTATGTCCTATCAATCTCTTTTGGCTTCCTTCTCTGCTGCTGTCACCACGGCTAAAAAAACTTACTTCCAACACTGAATTAACAACACTTCTAACTCCCGCATGCTATTTAAAACATTTTCTTCCCTCCTCTGTCCTCCTCCTCCACCCTCATGACTCTCTTCTGATGACTTTGCTACATTCTTCATCAACAAGACTGCAACAATCAGTGCCCAATTTGCCACACCTCACACTGACATCAATATTACGCCAGCAACT